>LAPY01001466.1:24650-35228 GCA_000970635.1 Eragrostis tef
CACAGTTGCCCCAGCCAGCCGAGGCATACAACAGTATCATATGCAATGACGACTTTGATAACCCGCTCACATCTCCCATGCTTATTCAAAGGGTAAGAAAAGGGGGACATCCCCACTTCAAGCTACAACCAATTTTGTTTAGTGTCTAAGGTAACCCAGTCCAACTGACCTGCACTCGATGACCTCTTTGCATCTACTTGGCCTTTGACTCGATGACCCTCTTTGCAAATGATGGCAAACAAAATGAGGCAGAGTGGATCTGTAAATTAAAATTACAGTCAAGAAACAGCACAAGTTCATGCAAAGACGCTAATAGAATGTCAGCAAAAAGATGCACCTCTGAGTTGTAAAACTTGAGTGGTCCTTTTGATTTCGTTGAGTTCTCATCCTCCTCGATGTTAAAAACAGGGTGCTGGAAGTCAACAGCAGGCCCCTCAGTGGAGCAGAGCATGAACCCAATCACTCCGCTGCAGTGGAAGCATGTAAGACATGTGGCTAAACAAGAAACCAGTTCAGTCAGGATCAGCTTAGCATACCTAGGGTATGTTGGTACTGTTGTCCAAGCATAGTTAACGGAGCCTTTAAAAACTTGGCGACAATTGGCAACAATATCCTCAATGATGTGCATATGTAGCCATATGCTCTCTGCCTGAGTGCATATAACTCCACCTGGGCGCAAAGCTCGGGCCATCGACTGGAAGAAAGGCTTCTCAAAAAGCTCCTGAGCAGGACCTGGTTAGGCAAGGAAATGTTGATCAACCATCAAACAATGATGCAAACAGGCTCCCCACTTCAAGCTACAAAATGCAATGATATATAACAATTACCAATCGGATCAGAGGAATCCACAATTACAGCATCATAGGTACCCTCATGAACATTTTTCAAAAATGCAACCCCTGCACCAGAGAAATTAAATTCATAAATAAGTGACGCAAACATATTCATCAAATAAACAATATAAGGGCAACAATATAAGGGCATTTATACAATTTTGAAGGGATATTGTATATTCAGCATAGTCCAATATATTTGTAGATCAGAATGAAACCACATTATTTTCTGAACGGACTAGGCTGAGTATTATCATAAAGTGAAGAAAAGTCCAAAACGAATTGGCACAGGACTAGGCAACAAACTAACTCTACAGAAATCAACCAAAAAAAAAGCGGTGAACTAAAAATTGTTATCTGAACAAAAAATTGTAATAGAATTCTGCGTCGATTTCGAGTAAGGTGAAAACAAGGCTCAGTCATTGCTACAAAACCTAAGCATGGTACGAACTATTCCATTCTTGATAGCACAGAATAATCAGACATGCACAGAATATAATATGCGACTTACCATCTCCAATGTGTAATGACACACGAGGATCCTCAAAACCAACAGCCACATGAGGAAAAAATTCCTTAGAAACCTGCATATTAAATCAGATAAAATCAACAATCTACAATGATCATCTAAAAAGTATTAAAAAACAAACGTTTATACACTGGAGAGATAATAGTTGTGAAATAAGAACATATATGAATACGTGGTCAGCTAGAATAACTATCACACAGGATGGTATTTATCTAACCAAAACCAAAGCAGACTAGCAAATATATAATATATGCAAAGATGCCATGTTGAGAACTCCAACCATGTTTTCATCACTTTAGAGCAATATAATTAATCAAAGATGAATTTGATATTGATTATGTTCAGCAACACGCAACGGCATGTTGTTTGAAATAATCTTTTTCTATGCATACAAAATCAATTAGGGAGAACCATATATTTCAAAAAGAGGTAAAGACAAACATCTGAACCACACAGATGCAGTCATGATCCAGCAAAGCTACATATAATTTGGAGTGAAATAGGGAAGCTCTACCAAAAAGGACACGAACTCACAAGTCAAGAGAATTTCAATCAGAACGAATATAATTTGACATAACTTATCCGAAAAAACTTGTTCCAAAAGAAGATCGCAGATAAAAAGCAATATAAAGGTGCGGAAATGAAATGACAAGAGCGGGTTACATCTCAAGCAAAAATAATCAAGCAACAATCCATCAAATCAACTGTACACCTAACTTTCAAGATGGGAAATATCAAAGAATATCTGAACTTCATTTCAATATTAATCACCTATTTGATTAATTAAGGATACAATCAACTTTACAACATTACATTGTTAGCAAAACTACAGGTGCTACTCAAACCATACATAGCAACAGAACTATCAAAACACAGGCAAGGTTAGTTGAATTTATGTATCAACTATGAAAGCAAAAATCTAAAGATCCTTTGACCCAGAGTTGATGAAATTGATTAAATGTCACATCTGGAATCAGAGGCCCAAGGATTTATACAATGCATGCAAAAACAGAGAGGGATAAAGGAGCCTTACATCTACCACCATCTTATCAATTTCACAAATGTCAATTTGTTCAACAGAGGAATGTCTTGAAACCTCACGCAGAACACCACCATCTCCCCCTCCAATAACTAGCACCTGTGCAATGGTAAAGGATTAGATGATGGTCAAATAATTTAAGAATGGAATGCAGTCACTAAGTAATAAACTTTGACATTACAGCTGTGTTCTTACACATTTGCGCCAGAGTCATCTCCTGGCATTACAGGCCCAGATCAATTTCTTGTTAAATTGTTTTTACAGTTAATCTAGGAATCAAGAATAGTTTTCAAGCTCTGGAAAAAAATGCTCCCTCCGTTCTTTTTTATATGACATCGTTGACTTTTTTCGTTACTTTGACCATTCGTCTTATCTATAAATATTTGTGTAAATAGCTAAGTGTATAAGTTACGTTAAAAGCGCTTTTGATGATGAATCCAATGATATTCATTTCACATTCAAAAAGTAATTATTTAAATCTATATTGTTAGTCAAAAATTTAACGAAAAAATTATTAAAAAAAAAAGTGTTGATACAGGTGTGTAACTGGCGAAATTCATTCGATTTCGCTTTAATACAAATTTTAGCTTATCTTGTTGACAGCAAGAGAACACACGAGTATTAAATCTAAGAGAAACATGATGACAAAACTATAGAGGCACCAATGTATTATGAAGTAAGAACGAGCTAGACAGCTAGAACATACTGAAAGCAGAGCACAAGTTTCTAAGAACCCCTTGCACTTAGACTGGAAACAATTCTGTGAGTTCCTAGAACCAAAAGGATCTGATGAATGCTACACCAATACTTACAAAATATACAGCATGCACACCCAAGATAACTAAAATTTAGAGAAGGGTTGATTTTGGTATCCACCATGAAAGTAACAATACGATTGGCCCACAGGAAAAGTAATGTGTTACCAAACAAATGGAATTACGAGGGTTATGCCATGTACCTTCTTGGGATCTTTGATGGAGCAAAGGGGAAGGTGGGTGATCATCTCCTGGTACGCACACTCATCCCTTTCTGTTAGCTGAATCACACCATCAAGGACAAGCACCTTGCCGTAGGTGGAGGACTAGAAAGGAACACAGCAACATGAGATCCATCTTCCACATTTGGGCAGTGATGAACGAGTTGCAGACAATTTTGGTTGATGCAAAAGAAGCTTACCTGGAAAACCATCACATTTTGGTAGTCCGACTTCCCTTGGAACAGCACCTTCTCCACCTTCAAAGAGTGCGCCTCACCTACCACCGAGAAAACAGAGTCTATGAGAAAATGACAGATAGAACACGTGGATAACGTGCGTTGGGGGGCTCAAACAAAACCTTATTGACAGGCTCCATCACTAGTACTACGTTAGCAATTACAGGGTAGTGCCATTTCTCACTAAAGTCTAAACATAATAGTACTTAAAAGAAGAGAAACAGCAACACGGAGTCCGTTCCGCTGCCGACTAATGATAACCACTTTCCTTAACCCAAAGGCGCCCGAAAAAAGAAAAAGCACCCGCGTGAATAGTACATTCCGGACAAATTCCGTCCGGATAAGCGGGGACAGAGGAAAGCAGAGCACGAGGAAGATGAGGGAGAACAATCCTTAGAGAAGCGAGACGCACCAGGCCACATGGGGCTAATCTCGGAGAACCATCCCGGGATGACGGCGGAGATC
Source organism: Eragrostis tef (assembly GCA_000970635.1). Lineage (NCBI taxonomy): Eukaryota > Viridiplantae > Streptophyta > Magnoliopsida > Poales > Poaceae > Eragrostis > Eragrostis tef. The sequence continues at coordinate 28,729 of LAPY01001466.1, forward strand.
CCCGCCTGCTCGCCGGCCCCCGCGGCGGCCGCTCCCTCCGGCGCCACCTCGGCGGCGTCCCCGCTCTCCCGCGCCCTCTTGGCCGCCGCCTCGGCCTCCATCCAGCAGCGAAGAGTGAGAGGAGGAGGAGAAGTGCGGAAGAGGAGCGGACGAGGCGGAGGAAAGAAAGCCGACGAGCTCGGTGGCTGGCTGGCGGCGGCGGCGTGGGCTGGGGAAGGAAGAGCGCTCGCAGCCGCGGCCTTGAGATTAGGGCTTCTCTCTGTGTGTGGGCGGCTTTTGGGGGGTTTTGGGCTGCGCACCGTATAAATAACGGGCGGACGGCGACCCATCGGGGAATCGATTCCGCCCCCGTGACTCACGTCGCAGGAGGGGGCCCGCTTTCCCTAGCACGTGGGGCTAACGACAGATGGGACCCGCATGCCATCGTCATAGGTCAAACTTGGATCTCGTTCGGGCAGTGGAGAGGCTTTTGTTTATTCGGTGGAGCAGGCGTGGGGTCCCCCGCCGCGCGGCGGGGCTCCGGCTTTATTCGATGCCCGATTGATTGGCGGCCCCTGTCTCTTGTCGTCTTGGGCACCGAGCGTGCGGCGGCAGCTACCTTGGCGAACCTTGAACCTTTGCACCCGTGGAACCGCGATCTGAACCTCCCGGAGTAGCGCGGCGCGTCCCCAAAAGCGGCCGTGCTGCTGTCACCGGCGACTTACCAGACTGGCTGGGGCGGGGTTCCCACTCCCAAGTGTTCCGGATTGTGTTTCTGCTTCAACAACTCCCACTACTAGCAGCTTCCGGCAAGAATGGTGACTGCTGCGGTCAGTGGCGTAGCCAGGATGCTTCGACATGAGTAGCAGAAATTTCGCAGCGATAGCATGAAACATGCCTTTAGTCATTCGTTCGAGTACGGGTGCGTTCGTTCGCTAAGTCTAAAATTGTAGCCCTATCAATCAAAGAGATTTTTGCTATTTAAAAGTATTAAATAAAGTCTAATTATAAAACGGAGCTAATTTACGAGACGAATCTAACGAGCCTAATTAAGCTATGTTTCGCTTCAAATTAACCCTAAAGTATCCAAACATGAGGGTTAGAGTAGAGTTATATGCATCTAACCCACCAAAAATACTATCCCGGTAAATAGTTGTTAATTGGGTTAGAATGAGGTGAGGCTCAATGAATTCCTCTCCACATTGATTGAGAAAGTGTATTTATTGTCAATCTAACCTTGTCATCCAAACACCTCTTTGGTTAGATTTAGTCTAAACCCTTAAAGAACCAGTTGCGAGAAAAATCGGTTTTACCCTGTCAGATCTTACCCACATGCACACCCAACTTTGGTTTAAATCGCACCCCTTTTTAAAACCGTCCGATCCTGTCAGGGTAGGTGGGGCCAATCAAGAAGGGAACAAGAGGACGGAACAAATGTCATGGCGCAGTACGGGACAGAGTCCCCGCGCACCTTATTTTTTCACCGTGACCTTTTTCTACCCTTCTTGCACCGTGAGCAAAGTTTCCAAACAAACAAATCATTGCTTTTCCTTTTTTACAAATAAATCTTAAAAATCAGGACGGTGGTGTTAACACGTCCTGGTGCTTTCTTTTTTGCTCTCCTTCTCACCGTGAACAAAGCTTTCTTTTTTTATGAAAAATCAATTTGAAAAAATCAAGATAGGCTGGTGGTGTTAACGTCCTGGTTCTTTCCGTTTCCAACTATTTTTCTACCCACCTCTCAATCCCGCCCGGTAATTTCCGCTTGCAATTGATTGCTTCCCGAATTAACGATTCCTTCCTTTCCTTGCCTGCCTCCTCTGCCGCGGGCCTTAACCAGGCGATGAGGATGGTAGATCATAGCCACAGTCGTCGCTGCGGTGGAGCTCGAGCCGGCGGATTGGCCACACGACGGTGGTCCACTGCATCATTTTGGAACGAGGTGACTATACTTTCGTCTACACGCCTTCTGGAGTTCTACCTTGTGACGCACAGTTTTATGGCTTGTCTTAGAGTTGCATGCCACCGAGATTTCGTTAAAATGTTCTAGGTCTGCCATCTGCATACGTATATGTGGCGTTTCCAGTATTGCAAGTTCACGCGGCCGTCTTACCTAAAGCCGCCGCAATTCAACAGCTGATGATCACCTTCTTCAGGATCACATCATACTTCGTTGGATGTCGAATGGATCGAACAATTGATATGTAACTTTGCCGAACGTTGTTGATCATCGTTGCTGGTTGCCGAGGTGCGGGAATGCGCGACAACTGGCATCAGGAGCGGCGAGGATCTGCGCCCGGTGTCGCCGAGCTGCGAGGATTGGAAAGCTGCACCTTATATAGCATCGAATACTGTCGCCAGGCAGCCAGGAAGCACGGACCAAGGAAGACCCAGCTGCACGTTGCCGAGCATCGAGGACCAGGGTTCGTGTTTCTTATACTTTCTGAATCAATCTTTTGCGATCCTTATATATATTGACCTGCATGCATATATATTGTTCCGTGCTTGAATCCAAAAGTTCAGTAATGTTTTTCGGCCTAATGTTTTTCAGTAATGTTATTTGTCACTGCTGCAGGGCAGGGAAAGGAGGAAGCAAGAGGAATAGCGGACTGTATTGATTAGCGGATCTGAATATGCCATAAGTGAGTTTTTCTTCTCTTGTCATCTCATTGGGCTGTTTCTGTTCCCAGTTGCCATGTACTTCTATAACATTACAGAACTTAATTAGTAATTGGTATATAATAGAATTTTTCCTACAATATAGAGGTACCATGTTGGTCTCATCAAAAGCGATCGCACAGTTTTTCTAATGAATTGGAGCTCCATTGCTTCAAACTACATTGTTGTCATTACTATCAAATATGAAGTAAAAGTTGCCCAGATAAGTTATTTTTCTCAAGCACTACTCACTGAATTAAAAATTGTTCATGGATTTTTGGATGTTTAAAAGGTAACACTTGTTTGCTCAAATAGTATTGGTTCTAATAAAGATATAGCTCCCAGGATCTGAGTCTGTCAATGCTGCTCAAAGAGAATTTAACCTGCATTTCAATTTACTTATTGTACATATCCTACATATGTTTCTTTCTATTTAGCACATATTTAAATGATTATGCATAGTATCCTTTTTGTATCAGAAAAATGATTTGTTCGTTTTTCCCAATTTTGTAATAGGCCAGGTGCTAAACCACTAACGTTTGTTTAATTATGAGACTTCTATTCACTGCAATTGGTCCTAATGAGTACTCATCATATTACCTTCCGGCATGCAATTTTTTTAATTTTACATGGTTTGAATCTTTGCTAGGTTTCCTTCACTTCAAAGAACTGCAGTGAATGCAAGATCAGGTCGTCAGCGGCGCCAACTCGTCTGCTTCGTTGCCAGCATGGAATCCTAAGAAAGTATATCGTGAGTATACAAAAATGACTTTATGTCATTTTCATTGTTATCCTCGCAATATGTTATACATTTTTTTCTCACAAAAGTTTAGTACCACTTGTATTGTTTAATACTTCTGGCTAACTGGCCAATTTAGAATACGTGACTATCCATACGGTAAACTTTCACTAGCTACCATGCTTCTGCCATCCATAGCTTGAAGTGTAGAGAAGCCTCCCGGTGCCTCCCTTTTTCATTTCCTCACATGCTGCAAAATCTAGACAACATCTCGTAAATTCTGAAAGCCACTAAAAGTCATTGATTGTTGTCCTTTTCAAGGTGTTGGGCATTGATGCTCACTCTAAGACTATTCAAGTAGGTGATTCCAAACATTTGCAGTTATTAGCTGATATATGAAAATCTTATTGGTTGTATTTCATTTTGTTTTATACTACATAATTAGTATATTTTCCTACTCTGTTCAATCATTGTTTTTTTTGCGATTACACAGTACAACTCAGACACTCACAACGCACACACACTCACCTCTATGAATACATGTACGCAAACCCTACCCCTATGAGTATCTTCGAAGACTGAGCCGGCAAATCCTCCAGATTGACGAAGTCACCACTGGCGCCTCGCTGTCAACGGCCACGTCGCCTACCGCTGAAAGCACAAATGCCGTTAAATCCTAGAAAATTCGCTCCCACCGGGAGTCAAACCCAGGACCTCAAAGATGCTACTCGGTGTCTTAACCACTAGGCCAAGACCCCTTTCGCGTTCAATCATTGTTTCAATCCAGTGCTGGTAATAGCTTCAAAACAGGAATAAATCCCTTTGCCTGCAATTGGTTCAGGTGCATATGGTTTTGCCTCATTTTGGCTTTGAGTTATGTTAGAACTTGATTTTCTTCGGAAGACTTCAAACTTCATGAGTACCATTTTGTGTGAACTGAGCAATGGTACTCCAGAAAGTAAATATTGCTGAATCTATCTCTGGAAGTAGGAGGACCATTTGTGTTAGATATTTGGATCTTGCTGTACATATATTTCTTCAGATATGGTCAGTCTGTATTCTGAATTTTGAAGTCATGAAGGCACGGACCTTTAAAGCAGACTTCTAATGTATCTCGGTGTACGTGAAGTCATGAAGGCAAGGCAAGCATCTGGTATTACAAATTTTAGCCAAGGCGGTGTGCCTTAGAAATTTACATGTTTTGACTATCATCACATATAGTCACATATCTTCCATCCACAAGAAGCACAAGCGAATTTAGTGGAGCTTTTATTATTCTACATGTATTTGATGAATCCATTGACTTAATGAATAGTAAGAATAGAAGCAGAATGTAGATGTTCAAGATCTTGCCAAGTGATGTCATTTTTTAGACACGTGCGCGCACATGTATTTTTACTAGTTTAGAGATAAAGTTAGAGTTAGTTTGTAACTCTAACTCTAACCGAGTTGAAGTATCCAAACAGGACCAATGTTTTGCTACTACGATGCTAGAGTAACTATCTTTTAATCATGACTTAATTACCCTCATTAGATTCGTCTTGCGAATTAGCCTAAGAGCCGTGCAATTAGTTTTGTAATTAGACTTTATGTGCTATTTTTAAATGGTAATATTCTAAACAGCTAAAATCTTAGAAAAAAACGAACAGCCCTCTGAGAGGTTGCTCGTGCGTGGAGCTCGATCGGATGCGACGTGCGTGCATCAGCTTGACCGTCGTTGACTAGCAACACCTGAAAGTTAGTGGAAGGTGGCTGAAAGTGTGGGCTTCGAGAGGATTGTGTTTTGGTAAGCTGCAAACTGAGGCCTTATGAAGGATCTCTGCTTTTGTGTACTGTTGGTTTGTAAAACTCTTTTTTTTTCATGAAATACTACATGCGAAGCACATTGAGATATGAATTCCAATCGTAGTTGAATTTGTAAACGTTATGCCTTTTGCTACAATATGACCCTGTTTGTTTCAGATTATAAGTTGTTCTGGGTGAACATAAGCAAGAAGCAAGCACAAGCAGCGGGAATATTTTTGGCTTACCACAAACGCCGCTTCCCTGCCGAGCGAGTCGCACACGGGAAAGTGGATTTTCTCCATCGCGCGTCCTGAGCCACGTACAACAGAAGCGAGGCGTTTTCCCTCTCCTGACCTCTCTCCTCGAGCGAGTCCCCATCGTCATCGCCGCCCCACCCGTCATTCAGCTGCCGCCCCGCATCGAGACCACGACTTATCCTCCTCCGACGCGCCTCCCCGCCGCCGCCCCATCCCGGAAGGACGCGGCGCGCTACCCACCGCGGATCGACATCGCAACGCCATCAACTCGCCGGATCGACCCGCCCCGACGCCGCCTCGCCCTGACTCCGTCTCCCCGTCGCCCGTTGACCCCGACACCCCCGTCTCCCTCTGTTTGTGCATGACTCGGACATTGAATCGGATGTTCCAAGTGGTAGTGCACAACCATCGCAACATGGGAGTCCTTCAGGAGATGACTTTGATATGGGTGCTCTACGAAATTCTATTGCTGCGGCTATGGTTTATGTCCATCACTAATGTACTTAAACTATAGAATATTGAATTTTGTGTAATTTATGAGCTTCAAGTGTGCTTAGACCATATTTTAATATAATTAGTATTTAACAAACTCTGAATATACTATCAATATCACCTTCTCCTTATTCTTTTAACCATAACAATGAAGAACTATAACCAGTCTTAGGGGCATTCAAGTCATTTCAGCACTTAAGACTGAAAATATTCAGATTGCCAAATACTCAGCTTATTTAGACAACAAATTCTTCAAACAACGGTTTATTAGAGAAACATGCTTCTCAGATAAGCGAGTTCCAGATAAACGAAAACAAACACAACCTATGTTACACGTGTGAGATTATGATGAGGACATCACTCCTTTGGACACAAATGACACTCCTCTGCTGGACATTTAAGGAGCAATCACTAGAGCTCGCGCCCGCCAATTGAATCTAGAGGTGAACGCGTTCCTAAGTAAATCTTTATATGTGAATGTTGAGAATAATATACTACCTAATGATTATATTTTACTTAGGAACAGAGGAGGAGACCAGGAAGGAGGTGGAGAGGAGCTTATAGGCGGAGGAGGCCAGCGAGGGCGTCCA
>LAPY01001466.1:41587-57461 GCA_000970635.1 Eragrostis tef
TGGTCGGCGTCGCGCTCATGGCGGGCTGGAGCAGCGTCATGCGCCGCCGCAGCACGAAGCGCGTCGCCAAGGTTTGGTTTTCGTTCCAGGGGTTCCGCTGTTGGATTTTGTTCATCGGGGCAGCCTAACCGTCGAGCTTGTGGGGTTTTGATGCGTTTCCCTTTCTCTGTGCCTTACCTTCCTCCAGGCGGCGGACATCAAGGTCCTCGGGTCTCTCGGCAGGGACGACCTCAAGAAGCTGTGCGGCGACAATTTCCCCGAGTGGGTGTCCTTCCCGCAGTACGAGCAGGTGAGCACCCTGATTCCACCTACCAAAGTGTCCTTCCCGTTGAGATATTTGGGGTACCTACAAGGAAGGATTGCCATAGAGTGAGTTGGTCAGTCTACGGGTTTATTTGAAAGTAAATGCGGGTGCCCTGCAGAAGCGGACTGTGGGTACAACTTGTATGTCTAGCTCATTTCTGTTGACTGAGGCTGAAAAAAATTTGTTACAAGCCGTGTAAATGGCAAGATTGCTGCAGCACTTACATTAGTTTTCTGAGGGGTTGGAGTTGGCGCAATTGATGGTTACTAGGGTCCTGATTTGTTGGAGTAGCCACAAGGATTTGTTTCTGAGGGTAGCAGGGCTGTTGGTTGCTGTTGCCAGTTTGATGTAGTCCGCAGCTAGTTGTGCTCCGAGTCTGTGAGTGATGAGTGGGCGACCGGTGGATAGCAAGTGTCAACTAGTTGTGCTATGGGTCTGTGTGGCTGACAGTGATGGGTGACCTGTAGTGTAGCAAATGTATTCTTTTGCACCTTAGGTTCAATCTAATGGCCTACCACCAGTGCTAGTTTCTATCCACACAGAGGCATATCAAAAGTATAGCACAAATGCGTAACTCAAATGGAGCACTTGAGCCCCATGCATAACCATTTACTAACATATTGCTAAACTTAAGATCCACCCACAGCGATACAAGCATGTTAGGAAAAACCTGTCCATCATTGTTGAAAATCTAGTATCCACATTTTCTATGGACTTTGTTTATACAACATCAACAACAACAACAACAACATAGCCTTTTGTCCCAAGCAAGTTGGGGTGGGATAGAGATGAAACCCACAAGAAATAAAGACAAGAGAACACAAAATACACAGGGCAAAACGAGTTAGAGGTAAACTGAGAAAGAACAAAAAGATCACGGTTCAGGCACGTTTATTGCAAGTCTCCAAGCACTCCTATCCACAGCTAACTCCATAGGGATATTCCACTCCTTCAAGTCTCTCTTAACCGACTCATCCCAAGTTAGGTTAGGTCGACCTCTACCTCTCTTAATATTATCTACTCGCTTTAGAACCCCCCTATGCACCTGCGCCTCTGGAGACCTCCGCTGAACATGTCCAAACATCTCAACTGATGCTGCACCAATTTCTATGGACTTTGTTTATATAGGAAGAAACTGATTGCACCAGCCACACCGACAATTTATATCAATTAGAAGCTCTTTGCACACGATTACCTGTCTTTGCGGCCAAGTTTCTGTAAACAATAGTTTTTTACTGATACTGTTAGCTTCTTCAAATATGAGTATGAAGTAATGAAGCTACATACATTTGAATGCGCACATTCACACAAAGCGATGTATGCGCAGTTATTGCCTAGTTGGTGTGATTAAACAGAGTTTCAGAGTGAGGAGGGATGTTGATCCAGGGTCCATGTGTGTTTTTTTCAACGAACGAGTCCATGTGTGTTCACTGCTTGGGATTACAGATGTGCACTGCGCCACTGCCCAGCTGTTAGACATGGTTTGTCAATGGGCAAATGGGGTAGGGGCGAAGGAGAAGAAGGCTTGATCAGCAGCTATCCCCAGGCTGGGGCATAGATCTCAGTTTGCTTGTGCGGTAGATATTTAGGGGTATGCTGGATTGGATTCCGAACCCACTCCCTCGACTGGAGCCCAAGTACTTTGCCCTGAATCCTGCTCGTTGCTCAGCATTTCGTGATTGATCGAAAGACCTTTTCAAAATGAGGTCAGCGGAAGGGTGGAAATTATTCTTCCCAACCCCTTAAATCATTACTGAACTACAGAAGTAACACAACTAAATTTGTATATTGAAAATTCAGTAAATTAGCTATCATTCCACTATGAAGCGTGATGATTTGTTTGATTATTGTTTTGATGGTGCAGAGAATTTGTATAAGTCTCTTTCCTTTTTATACAAAATGCACATTGGATTCAGATGATCCTGACTTTTAAACATTATTTTTGCTAGCTCATTTCTTCGCAAGAAGCTGCTTGTGCTTATTTGCGCGCTCTTCTGACCTGCAGAATTGATATTTAATCGTTCCTTATAGGTGAAATGGCTGAACAAGCATCTTGGCAAACTTTGGCCTTTTGTGGCTCAAGTAAGTTTAAAATTTGTCACCTGTTAAGTCATAGTTCTGTAAAGTACCTTGCTTATTGTAAATCCTTTTGGCTATTACTTATCATGCATATGGTATATGGTACAGTGATTTTTAAATTTTGAGTCCTTGATTTATGATATTTCATTTTCTTGTTGGTTTGGTAGCTGGTGTTTTCATGATTTGTTCCTTATTCTTTTGGATTTTGTTGATTATGTTATTGTGATGCCAACCTGTCCTTTTTAATCTGGTTTGCCGTTGTATTTAGATATAAATTCTGAGTATCGCTCCATCTTTGTTACCTTTCTATGCATGTTGGGCTCTCCGTCATTTCAGGATGGATAGTACCTGAGCCATTTGTAATTCTATCTTTGTTAGTCAATCCACGCCTATTACTCTTTTTACTGCAACCTCGCATGATAAGACTTGTTGTCTGGCAACTATATCCTGAACTTACTTTTAATTTGGTTTTAGGCTGCAACAGCAGTGGTGAAGGAATCAGTTGAACCACTGTTAGATGATTATCGGCCTCCAGGAATTAAATCTCTGAAGTTCAGTAAATTTTCTCTTGGAAATGTGTCACCAAAGATAGAAGGTCTGCCCTTCACATGTTTCATGTTTTATTGTATTGATCTCGTATTTATTTTTCTCTGATACATACTATTTCTCGTACTGGAACACACACAAGGCAAAAGACTACTTCATATTAGAGCTACTATAGAGACAAGTCTCTCACTTTATTGAGACAATAAAAGCTATATATATTTAGGTGATTTTTATGTATCTGTTTATTTGAGGACTCAGTGGTGACTGCTTGATATTTTACACATAGTCCACTCTGTGCTCTGTTGATGTTTGCAATCTCGGCATCAAAGCATGATTTTGTATGATCAATGACACTACTTTCTGAGGGACATTGATTGGTTGAAACTGCGGAAGTAGCAAACGCCATTCCAGGACATGTCGACTTGTTATTTTTCCAGCATTTATACTAGATGTAACTGTGTGCGTTAGTGAACAACTTCATATAAAATGAGCTATCGGTTTGCATATTAGTAATGCAACTGATCAAATTTGCGTTTATTATTTTTGTCATCTTGAATCACGATGTGCGATGCGGAGCTACATAAGGATGATTCAAATCTTGATTGATTTCATCTGTTTATTTTGAAGGTATTCGCATTCAAAATCTTCAGCCAGGTCAAATCATAATGGATATTGATTTCCGTTGGGGTGGTGATCCAAGCATAATCCTTGGTGTTGATGCTGTTGTTGCATCATTGCCTATTCAGGTTTTACTTTTGGTCTTTACAAACAAATTTATGAGATAGCCTTTCTTGATTTGAAATCGTGATGTTTTTATCCAATCAACTTGCAGCTCAAGGATCTTCAGGTCTACACTGTCATTCGTGTTGTATTTCAACTCTCTGAAGAGATTCCTTGCATTTCTGCTGTTGTTGTTGCTCTCCTTGCCGAGGCAAGTATCAGCTAGGCAATAAGAGTTACTACCCTTTCTTTTCAATGTGATGTTTTGCATCTGAGTACAGTTATCACATGTTCATCTGCTTCAACATGTGCCCTTCACATCTCTCTCTCAAAAAAAAAAACATGTGCCCTTCTTGATGAGGACGAATTCTGTATACAGTGTTTCCATTCTGCATGTTGCAATGTTCCAAAAATTCTTGAAAAGATTGTGTTACACATAAAACTAAGGAAGCCTGCAAAATTCAGTTTCAAATTCATCTCTATGTCTTGTAAAATGTAGAATCTATTAAACTTCAGAGTATTTAGGAAAGTGTAATAACGTCTCTCGAAAGTCATAAAATCTGATAGAATTATTTTCACATTTTTAAAACTTCAATGACAAGAGAATGGAGGAGCTGTTTTATCTGGTGAAGAACGTGACTCTGGGCATCTCATCATGATAATAACATGAATACCCTTTTCTGAACATTTATTAATAATGCGTCACATCTGTTTTAAGTTTTCTCTTTGCATCATATGTTTGATATCTGACATAAAGGTGGACTGATAAGAGATTCTGTGAATGCATACCTAATGAAACTAATGTATGATACACCTGGGGAACTCGGCAACTTAACTGATTCTTGCTTGAAAATTAAAGGTGTCTGAACAGTAATACTCGTCTGTTAAATTAATTTTGATGAGCTTGTCATGTGCTACTGCTGTATTGATGTTGGCCTTACTGTCAGACTGCTAATATCAGTCTGTGTTGGTACAAACTGTGCAATTCCACCTCGAATTGCCTTACTCATTTATAACTCTTGGAATGAACATGGTTCTCATACCGCATCAAACTAAATCTTATTGATTCATTTGTTTGAAACGTTCAAGACATAGTACGCCTGACCAATTATATCATCAAGATATTACTTCCCACATGTTTCTTCTAATGGGGTCCTTTGTGCTTCAGCCAGAGCCAAAAATCCAGTACACCCTGAAGGCCATTGGAGGAAGCCTAACTGCAATTCCTGGACTTTCTGACATGATTGATGTATGATGACTTGTCAATTTTTTTTAACGTTGTATTCCTGCCAACAAACTATATATAAATATAACCATAATTATTCTGCCTCATGTAGGATACTGTCAATTCAATTGTTTCTGATATGCTTCAGTGGCCACACAGGCTAGTTATTCCACTTGGTGTCAATGTTGATACAAGGTGAGTTTCCTCAACATTTTATTTGCAAGATCTGACTTTGATCCATTTTATTTGCAAGATCTGACTTTGATCCATTCCTTTTGTAACTTACGTATCATTATTGGGTATTCCCTCAATGAAAATTAAGAGTAAGTCTTTTTTTTTTGGGCGAAAAGAGAAGAAAAATTCTAGTATTATGGAAAGGTTACAAGATTTTTAGTTAGTGTGCAAAATCACATGTGTAAGAAACCAAAACAGTTTATCCTTTCTCAGTTCCTATCTGCAAGGATGACCAATTGCACACCTCTCTGTGTTTGCTTGGAAGCAAATCAGTTCATATCGTGTTCTAGTTGCTTGGTGTGTAAAACGGAGCAGTTTTTAATTGGAATAGTGGCCTTAATGTATAGGTGTGCAGCCGCTGGCCAAGTGACTTTATTGTGGAGGGACTATGGCGTTTACACAGACTAAAAGTGCAAACCTGTATTATCATTAACGATTTTGATAATCTTGATAATTTAGAATAGAGCGATGTCAGAGTTATGGACCCTTAAAGTACATTCGGACATGCACATTTGCTCTTGTTTCTGTATGTCAGGATCGAAAACTGTCTTTATAATGTCAGATCCCCTTCTACATACACTGACTTATCTTCCTTTTTCGTTTTTTGCAGTGACCTGGAGCTTAAACCTCAGGGAAGGCTTTCTGTTACTGTGATGAAAGCAACTTCGTTGAAAAACAAGGAGTTGATCGGTAAATCAGATCCTTATGTGGTTCTTTATGTCCGCCCGATGTTTAAGGTCAAAACACAAGTCATAGATGACAACTTAAATCCTGAATGGAATGAAACATTTGATCTGATTGTTGAAGACAAAGAGACACAATCTGTAATTTTTGAGGTAATTTTTTTTTGTCCTGTTTCTCTTTTCAAGTAGTTCGTTGCATCAAGGAAAAGCGTCATTTTCTCCTAAAAAAATGGAAAGATATGCCAACAAACAAGAAAAAAAAATGCAAGAATGAGATCCTGCATTTAAATTGCATCATGCAGGTACATGGGTTTAAATATACTGACAATTGGCTTTGACTGGAATACTGGATTGACAAATTGGTTTAAATATACTGACAAATTCGTTTTTGTTTGTATTTCTTTTCTTCCTTTTTGGGGCATTTTAGCCTGCCCTGTGTTTTCAGTCTTGTCTATAATCTATATATACCAAGTAAGGATGTCAAAGCACATGGTATATTAATGTTCCCTTAGATCATGAGGGAGGAAAAGCTTCTGTAACACTGTTCCAAACTTCCAATACAATATGCCAATTCTACTTGTTTTCACGTTTGCTACTTTGCCTTGATTATAATGCCTGTCATGTTGTTAACATAGGTCTGAATTTTGGCCTCAATGTTGTGTTAGTTAACATATGTTTGTGGTGAATTTCACAGGTTTATGACGAAGACAAACTGCAGCAAGATAAGAAGCTGGGTGTGGCTAAGCTAGCAGTGAACAGTCTTGAACCTGACAGCACCCGTGAAATCTCGTTGAAGCTGCTGCATTCAGTAGATCCACTTAAAAATAGAGACACCAAGGATAGAGGCACATTATATCTTAAGGTTAGTATGGATATTATATCTTTTTCACATCATCTTACTAAGTCTATTGCCTTCAAGCAAGCTGCAGATCATAGTGACCTTGTTATGTCCACTTTATTTTGCACCATTTTCACTACACTCCTTAAATCGACTATCCAGCTTGGGATTTCTTAATTGTTTGTGCCTTAGCTTTTGAAAAGATGGCTTATAAAAGTTGCCTGTATAGACTAGCTTTTAAAAAGTTGGAAAAGTTGTCTGGATTGGCTTTTGAATTAATGTGTGTAATGCATTCATCTTAAACAGAATCACAGAGAAGCCTGGTTCCTCCAGGCCTGCTCTTGATTCTAATACAAGCACAGCTTTTGGCTTATGGAAGTCATTTATACTGACAAGCGGAAGCTAAAACAAGCATGGGCTTATTTGTACCACATATCACATACTCACGTATAATTAGGAATAACCTCTGCCACATACTTGCACTTCAAGCCTCCAGGGCCATCAGATCAGGAGTGAGTGAACCATCCATACTGTGCAAATGACCTCTGTTTGTGTTCGGCCTGGATGTTTCGCAAAAGACCCTGGTCCTAACCTGCCCAATCCCCTGCTGTAATTCCCAACCTGCTGGCAATGGCCAGCTTTAGACTCCTGCTATCGCCAATGACAACCTATGTGTCCACAAGGCTCTCCAATACATTAAGGACAAGGCAAGATTTTGGTGTATGGCTGGTGCCTCAGATTGCGCTTTGGCCCTGAGTGTTTGTTTTAGGTCGTGTTTACTTACCACGGGTGATCAGTGTGTAAAAGTCCTTGTTATGCCTTCCTAGTGACGGTTTGTACCGGTCCTCATGTACCTTTCTCTTCTTAATACAATGATGCGCAGTTCTCCTGCGGGTTCAAGTAAAACAATGTCAACGTATGCATGTCTCCATCAGTAATAGCCATGTTGCGAGATGATTCAATCTGTGCATTGATGACAAAACTGCAAGAGCAACAGCAACATGCTGCTGCATGCTCACTACTGTCCTCTCCCTGCCTCACATATCCCCGTGTCCCTTTCGCAACATGTCCATAGAACTGTTGCTGCACGTCCCTAAGGGAGGACGCATGCATCTCTGCCTCTACTGGCCTGGGAATTGTCCATTCCTGTAACCTCCTGTCTTTCAAGAAAGGTGTTTTTCTCGATAGTATGATGATTCTGCTACTACCCTAATTTATTTTTTTTTGGAGTTGAATATCAGTTACATTTAAATCATATGAAATTGCATATTTACAGACATGTCATCTTGTTTTACTTCTATGTGTAGTTAATGTATTAGATCAAAAGCCATGTTTTCGACCGGGAGAGCCTTTGGGATGCATCTTGTAACTTCTACTGCTTGGAGAGCTGCTCGTCATTACATTAAGAGGGAATAAAGAAACATGTTCATAGGGCAAAGCCCAGACACAAAAACCAAAACTAAGAAAGGGGGGAAAAGCAAAAAGAGGACCACAAGGTCCACAGAATCTTCTGTAGAATATATTAAGAACAAAATAACTTGACACTAATGCAAGTGATGAACGTATCATCTGTAACTTTGAGATTATAGACCATATCGCAATTCGCGTGAAATTTGTTTCGTAAGGAACAGCCCTATGAATTCTTAGTCACCGGATTACTAGGCCTTTAAGCTCTGCATCTGTAGGATATAATTTATGTCAAGACTTAACTTCAAAACTTAAACTCCAGATGACTTCCAGTTGATCAGCTGTAGGATGACACACTAGTTGATTTTTGAATTTTGCCTCTGCATGATTCATTTACTATAGCTCTTAGTGGGAGTAGTTTGTTGGCTCTATTGGGATACTGGAAATCTGGAATCTTCATTTAGCAGCCGTACTGTACAATTCTAATTTTGTTGCTAGTATGTTTTCGAAGCTCTGTAAGCTATTCTGGTTCAGTGCTCCCCTCCCATCAGTGGTGGTTTATGCAAAGGGCAGCTGCTTTCATGGTAAAATGGTGTCACAGGCCCACTCCATTTGAAATTTTTGTTGGCATAGCACAAAGGGATGATAATAATCCAGTTTGCTAAGCGGAGTTCATTGTATATCTGAATGTATTGTGTGGGTGACTGGGTGTCCTGTTAATTATTGTTCTTTTGGGTGCTTGTTCTTTGTTACCTTCCGGTTCCAGCATCTTTGGGGAAAAGGAAAGATGTTAAAAATGACACCTACAAGGAAACAGCCGAGGTCATCTCGCCTAACACTTGTTGACCTTGTTAGTGTGGATAGATTTGAAGATTACTTTCATTGAAGTGGTCTCAAACCAATTGGCTATCACTGCGGCAACCCCAGACCTATCAACATATGGAAATTTCCTTTGACTCTCTTGTTTTATGAATACATTTGAATTCTTTTTTTTTCGAGTAAAATACATTCGAATTCACTCTTCTTTGTCACATCACTAAATCTCTAAGGCATAAATTAGAATTTTGCGAGCATGTAAAAAGATTTAGTTTCACTGCACAAATAAATGTAAAGGCTGTCATGTTCAATATGATGAATGATCGCAATCCTTCAGGTTAAGTACCATCCTTTTACAAAGGAAGAGCAGCTGGAAGCCCTAGAGATGGAAAAGAAAGCAATAGAGGAGAGGAAGCGGTTGAAGGAGGCTGGGGTAATTGGAAGCACGATGGACGCAATTGGTGGCGCTGCATCACTTGTTGGTTCTGGTGTCGGACTTGTGGGCACTGGCATTGCTGGTGGTGTTGGCCTAGTCGGTTCTGGACTTGGTGCAGGTGTTGGGCTTGTTGGTTCTGGCATTGGTGCAGTCGGCAGTGGCCTTGGTAAAGCAGGGAAGTTCATGGGCAAGACGGTGACGGGGCATTTCAGCATGTCGCGCAAGAACGGCAGCAGCTCAACTGCTCCCCAGCCTGATCAACCTTCCGCCTAGTCTGGTGTACAGTGAAAAAAATAGTTATCTTCGTGAGTTCATTACAGGATTAGTGTTCTGTTTTCTGTAAGCATGCGATTTCTAGGATTATACGGAGTGCCCATGCATGCATTTCAGTGTACTTGCATGCACGGGGTCGGTGATATGAACTATTTCTGGATTTTCTTTTCTGCTTGCACTTTTATGTGGGACATCAAAATTTCATACTAAAGAGCAAGAAGATACTGTAAATTAAATCAGACTCCACAGATTTATATAACAATGTAGTGGCATGAAAATTTGTTGTTGATTTTTCTTTGGTCTCTGCTTCTATTCTGATCGGTGGCAAACCACTGTAAGCACCAACATACTAGAATAATGTTTTTTGGATAAAATTTGTTGAAAACATATCCATTTGTAATTTTTCTTATTTGGTGTGATGAGACTATTGATATCATTCTTTATACTTTTTGGGGATTTTAGGGGTTGAAATTTTTAAAGCTCTACCTCCACGTACCTTCAGACAATGTCTATTTGAAAAGTTTGGTTCATAAAACGTTTGATAATTCGTACAATCACCTGCCTACAGAGCCTCTCTCATGTCCAAAGGTTCCTTATCCTTTCCCAGCCAGCACATTCTTTTCCCCCTACGGCCCCAACAGAGGAAATTTCCTCGCTGTGACTAGGAGCCTGACCTCATCATCAGCTCGGGGATCATTTGTATTAGCATCGAGTGATGTCGACTCCCACTCTCTCTGCTAAGCCACTCCTTCACTCTCATCTCCCTGCAAAACGAGGTAAGCAGCCACCTGATGTGTTAACGCCTGTAACGCGTCTCGATTGGCGTAGATTTCCAGATAGAATCCTGACTCTCTTTTCAGGAGTATTCAGAAGGGATCAGAGACGAACGTTTACATCGAGGGCGAGGATTATGATGCTTAAGCGGCAGGATCCGGGAGCCCCGGGCGGCGGCGGCGGCGATGGAGCCGGCGTTCCTCTGTACCTTGGGATAGACTTTGGGACTTCCGGAGCCAGATATGCTCTCATTGACAAGGAAGGGACAATCCATTCGGAAGGGAAAAGAGCTTATGCGCCTGTAAGGGTTTGGTTCCCTTTCTTCTATTTTTCCACGGCATAAGTTTTGATCTTCGAGTGATCAAGGGAGCTAGATTGCCTGAGCAATGTATGAACAGAGAGTATTAAAAAGTTTCATAACAATAAAATTTGATAAATTCATGTCAATGTATTCTAATTCACTTTCTTGATATGATCTTTGTTTGGACAACACTTTGCTAATGAGGTTGTGCGTTGTTCGATTAATTGGAGCTGCTAGTCAGGTCGGTAACGCCACGGACTGGGCAAGGTCCTGGAGAGAAGCCCTCTTCAACCTCCTGAGCGACATCCCAGTTGTTCACCGGCCATCCATCTCTTCCATCTCCATAGACGGGACCTCGGCAACCACGCTCATCGTCGACAGGTTCGTGTGTCTTCTCAAATCCTAATTCCTCACATTGTCTCTCGCATAAACAAAGCTGCAATTTGGTCTGATGAACGAGTTACGAGTGGTGTCTATGTGAGCAGCAAGAATGGGGAGCTTCTTGCCGGCCCTTTCCTCTACAACGAGAGCTTACCGGACGCGCTGCCCGCGGTGGAGTCCATCGCACCCGCGAATCACACGGTCTGCTCTGGCTCGTCCACCCTGTGCAAGCTCGTGTCGTGGTGGAGCTCCAGCGGGGGAGCTGATTCCGCCGTGCTGATGCACCAGTCGGATTGGCTGCTCTGGCTTTTGCACGGCCAGTATGGTGTCTCTGATTACAACAACACTCTCAAGGTGAGTCTTCGTTACCGTAATAGTATTCGGTAGGAGAGTGTTGCAAGAGACTTATGTTTCTGTTGTTGCATTGCAGGTAGGCTATGACCCTGAGATTGACGCCTATCCGAGCTGGTTGATGTCGCAGCCATACTCGCACATGTTGCCTTCCGTCAGAGCACCAGGAGCTCCCATTGGTACAGTCAAAGAAGATGTGCGCTCACAGTACGGTAAACAAAAACACTCCACTTCCTTAGTATATTTTTCTTCATTTGGACTGCTTATCAGATATGTAAAGATCAACGTGACCACCAGGACTTTCCGAGAACTGTGTTGTCTGTGCCGGAACAACGGACAGCATAGCTGCCTTTCTCGCAGCTCGCACCACTGAACCAGGAAGAGCGGTGAGCAGAGAGTACTAGTACCGCATACAAACCGCTCCTGAGTGTTCCACTGCCTCACCAGCACTGATATATAGTTCTCCATTTTTATCCCTCTAATCAGGTGACATCGCTAGGCTCAACTCTGGCCATCAAGCTTGTCAGCAAAATCCGTGTTGATGATGCGAGGTTCGGCGTGTACAGCCACCGCCTGGACGACACGTGGCTTGTCGGCGGGGCATCAAACATAGGAGGAACCGTCCTCCGGCAGCTCTTCACCGATGACCAGCTTGTTGTATTGAGCAAAGACATTGATTCGTCCGTTCCTTCCCCACTTGATTACTACCCCCTGCCGAAGAAAGGCGAGAGATTTCCGGTCTCTGACCCCAACATGATGCCAAGGTTCGTCATTTGTTCATATTGTGTGCTCACATTCATCGCATCTCTTTACATATCGCATGGTGCATCTGAAACTCATTGCAAGCTCTCATCTTCAAGAAATATATATTCTTGGCTCAATTATATTCACTTAAATTATAATTTTGTCTCTGATAAAGGTTGCAGCCACGACCAGAGAGTGACGCGGAGTACCTGCATGGCATACTGGAATCAATCGCACGTATCGAGGTCTTTGAATGCTTACTTACCAATACAATTGAAACACAGCAGAATACCGTTCCGTCGATGAACAAGTTATTATAGAATACACACAACTGAGATGGTTCCCCGCTCCCCCCTCCACCCTCAGCTACACCCCACCCGCCGCTACCCAGTACTAGCCCCATCCCACCATAAATCTGGCCTAACTGATCGTCACAATGGATCTCTTGGGACTGGATTTCTCCCCGGGGTGTCAACTAGAGTAGGAAATCTGGGGCCGAGCCCCTCCTGTTCATTCTAAAAAAACGCTAAAAAATGTTTTACTGAAACATAAGCTAACTGTGCCCATGTTTCTGAATTTTTGGGCAAATGAACAGGCCAATGGGTATAATCTATTGAAGGAGCTTGGTGCAACTGCGGTAGAGGAAGTGTTCACGGCAGGTGGAGGAGCGCAGAACGAGAAGTGGACAGCCATTCGAGAGAGGGTGCTTGGAGTGCCCGTTCGGAAGGCCGAGCAGACTGAGGCGGCATATGGAGCTGCATTGCTAGCGCTCAAGGGTGCTACTAAAGCTGGCTAAATGACGATAATTATGTGTATATATGGATCTTGATGAAACTGCCGGACAAAACCAAGTGGCCATGTTACTAGAAGGATTGTCCATTCAACATCCAAAAAACATAAGAAAATTTTGACAACAATATCTTTGTCTGTAAAATTTAAGCTTAAGCTTGGATTTGGAAAGGGAGAGAGCAAGTAAATGGCGGTGCTTGTTTGTTAGCATGGGATAAAGTCCAGAGACCGCTGGACCTTGGCGGATTGGGGGTGCTTAATCTTGAGTTTATGGGCTGGGCACTCCAAATTGGCTGGTTATGGTTTAAAAAAACTGACCCCAACCGGGCATGGGCTGGCCTTTGATGACATAAATATTCATCCCGATGCTGTAGCGCTCTTCAATATTGCCATGGAATCTCAAGTCGGCAATGGAAATAACACTCTTTTGGGAAGACAAATGGCTCATGGGTTGTTTCATTGGAGGAGTTGGCGCCGACGGTGGTCGCTGCTGTACCAATCTGCACTCGCAGGCATCACACGGCGGCAGATGCCTTACAGGAACATGACTGGCCGAGAGATATCGTAAGTGGTCTTTCCATGATTGGGATGTTTGAATATTTTCAGCTTTGGGACATATTACATGAGACAATTCTCTCTCAGGCTGACGATGCTCACATTTGGAGATTTGACGCCTCAGGCCAGTTCTCATCAAAATCTGCTTACCGAGCATTTTTCAATGGCTCAATCACTTTTGAGCCTTGACGCCATCTATGGTAATCTTGGGCGCCAGCAAAATTCAAGATCTTTCTGTGGTTAGCAATTCGAAACAGGTGCTAGGCAGCAGACAGGTTTGCTAGGAGAGGATTGCCTCATCCGAGCCACTGCCCATTCTGTGATCAAGAAGACGAGACTATCCAACACCTGCTCACTACTTGTGTCCTTGCTCGACAATTTTGGTCTCGGATTTTTATTCCTTTGGGATTGCAAGATCGGGTTCCATCTCAATATGAGGAATCAATGGCAAAGTGGTGGCGAAAAGCAATCAAGAGAATCCCAAAGGAGAAGAGTAAGGGTCTGAACACAATCATCATCCTGGGCTCATGGATCATATGGAAGCATCGTAATTCCTGCATATTCGATGGAACTCGTCCTTGCATTAACACGCTGATCCATGAATTCAAAAACGAACATAAGCTCTGGTGTATGTTGGGTGCGCGCCTGCGCATGCTGGGTTTGGGTCACGATGGTGGGCTAGGTTAGTTTAGCTCTTCTTTCTTACTTGGTCAGGCCTCGCCTTAGTTGTGTTTTATAGTTTACCACTCCTCTGTGATGTAAACAACCCCTCGCAGCTCGGCCAGAGTGAAATGGTGACGTTTGTAAGGGGCCCATCATTTTCTCTCTATAATGCAATGATACACAACGATCCTGCGTATTCAAGAAGAAAGGAAATTTGTCTGTAGGACAATCTTTAATGTTGGTTTTGTCTCCTAGACACCGTATCTTTTCTTTTGGTTTCTTGAACACTCACAAAACATGGCGTTTGTCTGCAGGACACTATAGCAGAAAAATATATTGCATCTTGAAATTTGGCACAAGGTTACATTGTTGCATTTTTAGTTGATGTGATTTTTTCTTGATGTTTTGCCAATTATTTGCATAGTTAAATTTTAAATTAAATATTTTATTAGTGAAAAGGTGATGTAAACAATCAACAATAAGTATGAAAAAAGCTGTATGTACAGGGAATTTAGTAATGTCTGTTTGTGTCAAATTGCAAGTTGCAATGTTTTTTGTACATTAAGATAAAAATTTGAAAATATTCATTTTTTCCGCTATAGTGTTTTGGAGACAAAAGCCACGTTTTCTCTGTGTTCACGAGATCAAAAGAAAGATACAGTGTCTAAGAGATAAAATCAACATTGAAGAGTGTCCTCTACAGACAAATTTCTCGAAGAAAGTTGATAGTACATTTGTCAAGTAGGGTCCATTACTACGATTATATTCTCAATATTTAAATATTGAAAATAGCAAATAATGGCTAAAATAAGATTCATTTTATGTTTTTGCGAAAATAAGATTCATTTTAAATGTTAATTTGGGGTCCAGCTTTTCGTATTTGGGCAAAAAAGCTGGCGCTTGTTTTTTACTTGGGAGTATTTGAGATTTTGTCATCATCTTAAGTGGAAACAAGTAGCGTCTAATACAAGTATAAAGAGTGCCATTCAGTTACAGCTGCCGCCTGCCGCGGCGAGTAGCTGCTAAAAAACACTCTTGTATAAGTTGTTACATGTTTTACAACATGTTTTGATGATTTGTGAATTCAATAAATTACACAAACATATGAGAAATAAAGCATAAAAAGTTACATAACAGTTAATATGAAAGAGAGTTTAACCCAATTTAGTTGCAATGCTCGCTGGCTACTTGATGTTCCTGCTTGTCATTGTTGACATACGTCCTCCAATACCAATGTCGTGCAAAAACTTATCGCATGGTCTCCAGCGGCACACCTTTGGTCTCCGGTAGGAATAGCACCACGAAAACTGTCATGACAAGAAGCCAAGCAACGTAGAAGAGGAACACTCCATACTTCATGGTGCAGAGCAGAGTGATTTAGACCTGCATATCAACGAAGGAGGCACAGAGCGCAGTGGAGATGCTCATGGCCTATCCTGCTGACCTGATTTCCATGGGGTATATCTCACTTGGCACAACCAAACCTGAGTGGCGCCCACGACAAGGCGAAGTTGAACGTTGATATGCACATCAAGGGCGCGTTCGGGCGTCCCTCTTCTAATATTTAGAGGGGTCTAAACCGAAAAAAATCTTGTCTTCAACAAGTTTTAATTACAAAACTAACTGCAGAAACTCCGGTCTAAATCGCGAGACGAATCTAATGAGGGTAGTTAAGTCGTGTTAGACGATGATTACTGTAGCAAAACATAGATTAATTAGGCTCATTAGATTCGTCTCGCAAAGATGTACCCATCT
>LAPY01001466.1:80013-90662 GCA_000970635.1 Eragrostis tef
TGCGGAGCGTGTACCGCGCCTCGAAGTCCTTGTCGTAGCCGAAATCCGTCCGCTTCCCGCACGCCACGATCCCCCGGCCACCGCCGGCGGCAGCGGCGCCCTCCCTCTCCTTCTTCCCGGCGCCATCATCGGCGTGTCCCGCGGAGGCGGTGGAGGAGGTGCAGAGGCCCATCTTCGCCGGTGCCCTGTCCCCCCGCGACCATCAATGGGGGATTGGGGGTCAAAGCTGGAGGAGACTTTGTAGTTCCACCCTTCCCTCCACTGATGTCGTCGCTTGTCTGCCTGGTTTTGCGAGTTAAAGAAAGAAAATGGCGCTCTCACGCGTCTCGCAACAGATGGGTTGCTTAGGTGGATGACTAGTGGGACCAGGATTAGACGGGACCCATATGGCGGTGACAGTACTGTTCAGGTTACCTGGTGGTACAGGTTTGGGTGGGGTGATGACGTGGAGTCGGAAATGGGGAGGAAAAGGTTGGCAACGCGATTTGATGCGGTGGTGGTGGTGACATGAGACTCGGGCTAGTGTGCCCCGGTCCAGCCACGCGGAGGGTGATTTTATAATTTTCTCTGCATTTCACTTCTTTCTTTCTTCTTCTTTAAAATAAACTGAGAGGACCAGGCAGCGGTCCGTTAGAGTCGTTTTGATTTAATCATAGTTGCGTTTGGCGTATGGGCATTTAATATATGATTTCGTACCAGGTACTAAGATAAAAAAAATTAAATGAGAATACGATACAATGGTAGTAGGGGTGGATCAACAAGCGCGTGGCTTACATGAGGCTTTGCATACATTGTATCAAATAGCGTTCGTAGCGGCAGCAATAGCGCCCACGACAGCTGTAGCGGTCTCTAAACGCTACCGTTACAAGGTAGCGCCCATCAAATAGCATCTTGTAACTTAGCGTTCGCTATTTCACTTTTCAAGCCGCTACAGCGCTTCAAAAACCGCTATAGCATCGGCTATTTGGATGTAATAGCAATGTATGTCAGATAACTTTTTCAAAAACCATTTTTAAATGAAGAATAGTTAAATATTATCCGTTCATGTTATGCTCCTTATTTGGAGCAACAATTGACAAGGTGAGTGGATATAATTTTTATGATGAGAAAAAGTAATATTGTACTCACTATTACACATACGTTTTGGTGTTTTTTCGGCGCCCGCTATATCACCCGCTATCTGCTACGCTGTTGCGTATCCGCTAGAAACCCGCTATCCACTATTTGTTACCTTGTTTGCATATCGATCTGAAATGGGAGCTTTGGTTTGCTTCGTTGGAAACAAGATCGATCCAGCTCATTTGGCTCACGAGTAAAGCATATGTCCCTCGCAAAAGAAAAAAGAGAGTAAAGCATATGTAACCTTATTTTAGCAATGCTTCGACATGTTGCTCTACTTACAATATACAATAATGTCAAGAAAGATACAGAGGCCCAGGGAAGAATTCACCCTCCACCTACCACGCTTCACCCTCCTAAGTCCTCCAGCACAATTGTTGCTCATCTTCATTGCACTATTGCTTACATGTTCCTTGACGAAAAAGCCAACAACAATTGATCAAAAAAGGGTGAAACTGATCATATATGCTCGGGACGTTCTTCATACATCATTTTTTTTGTCAGTGATAGTGCACCACAATGGCTGCAAGTTTGTGACATCTGGCCACACGCCATGTTCCTCTAGTGTACAACTCTTCGAGTGTGTGCATAGCTATATGGTCTTCACGTGCATGTCATTTTTTTGTTGGTTTTACGACATTGTTTTAGTATCTCACGTAGGGTCCATATGTATTTTGAGTTGTTAATTATTGTTCTCCTTTATGAAATAACATAACATCATTGTTTTCTATCAATTATCATTGGCAGCGATCGGTATAGATTTCTACAGCTGCGCTAAAACAACCAACAGTAGGCTGCGTGTGAAGTTTCGATGTTCGTTTGTTGCTGGTATGAGAGCGCTTGTTTGCTCTGTACGGCTGCGGCCGCAGCAATCAATATAACAATCGCTGTTATTGTTTTATGACATGATTTGTTTCGTGATCACAAGGCTTGGGCATGCAAACTTTCAATATTATCTTCTAATTTAGTTGTGACGTATTACATACTAGCACTATAAACGCATAAGGGGGATTGGATGAATCTTTAAATTAGATGCCTTGCTGTCAATGTAATCACGTCTCATACCACTGAATAATTAGCGCAGAGTTGGAGATTCGTCTCCCAGATGAATATGTACAATGAACATAATTAATCTGAGTTTGATAGTATGTTTTAGAATTTGGTGAGGACAAAAGTATATTTTGTAAATTACAGCGTACTACTGAAAGTTGCCGACATATCTTAACAAATATTGAAAACATGAATACTTAAGACCAAAATATAATTTTTAACAACTTAATCGGATCAATATGGCCGTCAAATCACACTTAAAATTAAAACTCTTCATTTTTAGAAAAATATAATTTTCAATTCAAATTCTTTCAAGCAATCCAAAGATGACCGCAATTTGTAAAGTGACAGTTCCCTTTTTCTTAGGTGTTTAACATTTTATATCTATTTCCCAATCCTTAGATTTAGCA
The DNA here is from genome assembly GCA_000970635.1 of Eragrostis tef. NCBI lineage: Eukaryota > Viridiplantae > Streptophyta > Magnoliopsida > Poales > Poaceae > Eragrostis > Eragrostis tef. The sequence continues at coordinate 82,593 of LAPY01001466.1, forward strand.
CGTGTAATGCGAGTTTTCGAACAATCTGAGCATTCGAATCTATATGTAGTACCATGATATATCATAAAGAGATACTCTAATTAGTGGGACGCTAGAAAGTTTCAAAACCTTTCAGTGGGACAAGGATATATCTTTGTTTTCTGTTCCTGCGTGACCAATTTGACCTTAGTTTAGATGGAAAAATGATGAATATGTTCGGTGCACGTGATAAAGGAGGCTGAACCTGGAGGGACAAAAGGAGATGGAATCAATAAAGTACACCTCAAATCTCATGTTTAAGTTTTAACAAAGGTGCCTGTAAAGGAAGAATTAATAATAATTTTTGTGACACTAAGCTTATGGATTCATCATGTTAATTGCGCGATCAACATGAAGGCCCAGTTGGGATGCTTAGTTCCTTTTGGAGTCTTGGGGTCAACAACATTGCGGTTTAAAAAAATCCTCTAGTTTTGAACAGCCAGGGAGTGTCTGAATGTAACAAGCTTAAGTTCTCATATATATATTTTAGAAAAATTGCAAAAACCCACTTGCAACTGAGGGGTTTTTCATATATCCAGTTACAAGAAATTTTGTATCAGTCTCTCACCTTGCAAGTGTTCATGGGTTTTCATATCCCCTCTGGTAGGTTTGACGGGATGATATAACTCTTGTATGTTCTCCGAAACGGCTCCGGATGATCTATCATACGGCTCTACCTTTGATGTTGTGCAAATATATCACATAAATATTGAAATCTATAGTTTTAATGTTCTTTTTTTTTCATATTGTGCGGCTAAGTTTGAATGCGATTTATGATAGGATAGTAATTTTGTATTGTGTAACATATGATTAGATGATAGCTGCGTTATATTAGAGCTATTGTGAAGCGTAGAGGCCAGAGAAGAGCCATGTCATACAATCAAAGCTATTTAAGGTGACCATGAAAACAAATGAATACTTGCAGGAGGAAGATTGACACCAATTTTTTAGGTGGGTATATGAAAGAAAGTAGTCCTATTTGCCTCCCTCAACTCTTATAGGAGTGCAACTTTTACCTTCAATTATAAAATCGGGTAGCCTGACTCCCTCAAGTTCTTCTCTCACTTTAATTTACCTCCCTAAGCGGTTCTGTAAGTGGTTTTGTCCGACATGGCACTATGGGCCCCACCTGTCAGCGCGGGGAGAGGCGGCGAAGCAAATCGGCCTACCGTTTGGGAGAAAGAGTAGAAGAGAGGGAAAAAAGGAAAAAGAAAAAAAATGATGTAGCAGCTGACATGTGGGGCCCATGGTGCCACATCGAACAAAATCACTCAGAAAACTGCTTAGAGAGGTAACTTGAAGTGAGAGAATGAGTTGAGAGAGCCAGGCTACCTGATTTTGTAATTGGAGGTAAAAGTTGTACCTCTTATAAAAGTTGAGAGAGGCAGATAGAACTTTTTCTTATGAAACCCACTTAATTGTAGGTGGCAATTTTCCATTTTTTGAATCTAGCTATTAAATTTATGATAATTGAAGGACCGAGAAATAGGCGACCAAAAGGGGGGGTGAATGGGAGCCGATAAAAATTATTCGATAGAACTTAACCTATGTCCCAATCGCAACCCAACTCACCTCTCATTTAGCAATTGCCAAGTTCACCATGGCACTTCTCTACATGGTTCCTCAATAACCCAACAACAATTTAAAACTTGAAGCCTACTCTAGCATTTTATAAAAAATAAATGTCAATTATTTCTGACGTCTATTATGAAATTTGCAAATCTCTATGGAAGTCTACAAATGTCGAGGCCACCGAGTGTTGATGACGGATGACATGACAGCATAGATAGACGTAAACCAAGAGCAGAGGTCTAGATCACACCCAAATTCTAAATGAACACCACATTGTTCACCTGCACAACCCATAAAATTGAAATTGTAAGTGATGATTTTAACAAATCAAGAAAAATCATTATTCTTGACACGGACACATCTCTACCCCTTATACTTTATAATTTCTCTTGTGAGTTCACGTGCGTCGTAGACTTCTCTTTTTCCTCGTAAAAATTGGTGCCAACACGTGTGCCCGCATAGCCTCTCGCGTATAGTAAAGAGAGAGAGAGAAAAAAAGAAGAGCAACACAACAGGGAGAGCTCGGGCGACCAGGCGAATCCAAGGTGGCGACCGACCATGCTTGCGAGCTGAAACGCCCGGTGAACCCTCCAAGGCGCGGAACTCAATCCTCTCCAAGGCGTCGCTGCCTCCTCCGCTGCTGCCACCGCCGAAGGTCGTGGGGCGGGCGGCGCCCGTGGAGCAGTTGCACGAGTGTGGCTACATGTGGCGATTTGACACCATCCCCATAGGGTGGAGATCGAGGGGATGGTGCTACAGATCGGGTGACTCTCAAATCCGCTTAATATTCTTGGTGTTTGTTAGCTTTTCTGTGGTGGTAATGATTAGAATTTGTTGGATTCTTGATTTAGCGGTGGGACAATTAGATTTATTTTTCTGATTTTTGTTTGCAGAAAATGTCTGCTGCCATACTGCCATGAATCCCCCTACCTGTTCACTCTCCCATGAGGTATTTTCCCTACACATTCATTGCCTTGATAGTTCCTTTTTATGTTTCAACACTTCGTGATTTCTCTAAATTATTATTGCAAATTTGCTATTCGTGTCGTACGTGATGCCTGTGTTCATGCAGTATGCTTTTATGCCTCCTGTTTAAAACCTTGTAGATGTCATTAAACAGCCAACTTCCCAGTTACTTTTGCTTGTTATACCCTGCAGTCTATGAATTGGTTCCTTTTTTGATAGGCATGTGAAAATGGGTGGAACGTGATGCCTTCTCAGGCTCACGGCTTCGTGTTATATAGACTAGAAAAAGCCCCTAGTGTGGCGATTACATCTTGAGTTACAAGTCACAATCTAAGCTAACTTCCTATCTTTCTACACAAGACTAGAATTCTGTTACAACAACTATATCCACGAAGCCTGGCTACTACTTGACATACACGCAATATCTTAACATCCGCCGTCAATCTCAACTATCAACAATGTTGAGATTGTATCGAAAATGCTTCAACCTTTCTGCTGAAACCGACTTGGTGAAGCTATCTGCAAGTTGATCCCCAGAACGGATGTATCGCACTTCAAGGAGTTTTCTTGCTACCTGTACTCTCACAAAATGAAAATCAATTTCAACATGTTTCATACGATTGTGAAATACAAGATTTTCTGTTAGGTACTTAGGCCCTATATTATCACACCATAAACATGCAGCAGGAGGATGTGCAATTTTCAATTCTGTCAAGAGTTTCTGAATCCACATAACATCTACTATTGCGTTGGCCACAGCCATGTACTCTGCCTCAGTACTAGACCTTGATACAGTGGGCTGTTTTCTAGCACTCCATGACACAAGATTGGAACCAAGAAACACAACAAAACCACTTGTAGATCGTCAATCACTTGTACACCCTGCCTAGTCTGCATCAGAGAAAGCACTGACTAGCATAGACTTAGATTTTCTAATCTTCAGTCCATACTTGATCGTTCCTTTAACATATCTTAATATCCTCTTGACTGCAGCCCAGTGAACCAAAGTAGGAGCATGAAGGAACTGACATACTTTTTGAACAGCAAAAGAAATGTCAGGTCTAGTAAGAGTCAAATATTGTAAAGCTCCCACAATACTTCTATATCTAGTAGAATCTTCTGGACCAAGTCTCTCACCATCTCTACCTGACAATTTTTCAGAAGTAGACAGAGGTGTACTAATAGGTTTACAAGCACTCATATTAATACGTTGCAAAATCTCATCTGCATACCTTTTTTGTGTAAGTGTCAGGCCATCAGAAGTGCTCTTCTCTTTATACCGAGAAAGTAGTGCAGATTACCCAAGTCTTTCAGGGCAAATTCTTTCTCTAAATTCTTCAGTAAAGCATTTGTAGCATCCTGTGAAGAACTGGCAACTATTATGTCATCAACATAGACTAAAACAAACATAGAAAGTTGCCCATTGTTGAAATAAAACAGAGATGTATCTCCCTTAGAAGACTGAAAACCGAGTGCCTGTAATTTCTGACAGAGACGAGAATACAAAGCAAGTGGTGCTTGCTTGAGCCCGTACAAGGCCTTATCAAGTTTACAAACATAACCTGGCTTTGTCTTGTCTTCATAACCAGGTGGCTGATGCAAACCTCCTCTTCAAGAATGCCATGTAAAAAGGCATTCTGAACATCAAGCTGCCGTCAACTCCAGTCACGCAAAACTGCAACTGATAAAATGAGGCCAATGGTGGCAGACTTGACTACAGGACTGAATGTGCTCGTATTCAATCCCGTACCGTTGTTTAAATCCTTTAGCAACAAGACAGGCCTTATATCTATCTATTGTGCCATCTGCCTTTCGTTTCAGTTTATAAACCGATAATGTGCTACCTGTTCTGCAACTGGTGTCGGATCTGCAGCAGGAGGAGGCGCTGGTGCCGGATCGGCAACAGGAGCGAGCAATGGTGGAGCCGCAACTGGAGCAGCAGACGGTACAGACGCGGAAGATCCCGAGCGGAGGTCGACCGTGGTAGCAGCACTGGTAGATCCCCCGTCGGTCAGAACGGTGCGAGGCACCAGACCGCCACGTGGAGAAACCAGATCGAATTGCAGCGGGCCGGTTGGCAGTGGAGTCGACAGCCCGCTACGCGCTGCCTCCCGAGCGGAGGGAGCGGCGCCGCTGGGTATCGCATTGTCGGCCGCGGGTGGAGGCGCAGACGGAACCGCGACACGCGCCAAGTGCGGAGAAGACGCGCCGGCGCGGGAGACTGATGTCAGGGCAGAATCTCCCGGCGGCTGATCCGAGGTTGATGTGGCAAGCGGATCAACATCGGATCTCGTGCCAAATCCTGGCAGAGCTGGAGTAGGCTCAAATCGCTGCAAATTCGACATGATTTCTTCATGATTTCCACTTACATTTAGCTCCTGCACATCATAAGCTGTTGAGGGTTGTACATTGGCGTTAGTGGACGATGAATTAACCAGATTTGGCTCATTTGTACATACAACCCTATCACGAAGCGATTCAGGAAGAAGTAAGATCCCTTAGAAGACTGAAAACCGAGTGCCTGTAATTTCTGACAGAGACGAGAATACAAAGCAAGTGGTGCTTGCTTGAGCCCGTACAAGGCCTTATCAAGTTTACAAACATAACCTGGCTTTGTCTTGTCTTCATAACCAGGTGGCTGATGCAAACCTCCTCTTCAAGAATGCCATGTAAAAAGGCATTCTGAACATCAAGCTGCCGTCAACTCCAGTCACGCAAAACTGCAACTGATAAAATGAGGCCAATGGTGGCAGACTTGACTACAGGACTGAATGTGCTCGTATTCAATCCCGTACCGTTGTTTAAATCCTTTAGCAACAAGACAGGCCTTATATCTATCTATTGTGCCATCTGCCTTTCGTTTCAGTTTATAAACCGATAATGTGCTACCTGTTCTGCAACTGGTGTCGGATCTGCAGCAGGAGGAGGCGCTGGTGCCGGATCGGCAACAGGAGCGAGCAATGGTGGAGCCGCAACTGGAGCAGCAGACGGTACAGACGCGGAAGATCCCGAGCGGAGGTCGACCGTGGTAGCAGCACTGGTAGATCCCCCGTCGGTCAGAACGGTGCGAGGCACCAGACCGCCACGTGGAGAAACCAGATCGAATTGCAGCGGGCCGGTTGGCAGTGGAGTCGACAGCCCGCTACGCGCTGCCTCCCGAGCGGAGGGAGCGGCGCCGCTGGGTATCGCATTGTCGGCCGCGGGTGGAGGCGCAGACGGAACCGCGACACGCGCCAAGTGCGGAGAAGACGCGCCGGCGCGGGAGACTGATGTCAGGGCAGAATCTCCCGGCGGCTGATCCGAGGTTGATGTGGCAAGCGGATCAACATCGGATCTCGTGCCAAATCCTGGCAGAGCTGGAGTAGGCTCAAATCGCTGCAAATTCGACATGATTTCTTCATGATTTCCACTTACATTTAGCTCCTGCACATCATAAGCTGTTGAGGGTTGTACATTGGCGTTAGTGGACGATGAATTAACCAGATTTGGCTCATTTGTACATACAACCCTATCACGAAGCGATTCAGGAAGAAGTAAGATTTCGGATCGAAGCTGAGCGCCAGCATTGGGATGGAGTTTTGAAAAAGGAAAAACATGTTCATCGAACACAATGTCCCTGGAGATGTAGACACGGCCTATGGTAGGATCTAGACATTTGAATCCCTTATACATGTTACTATAGCCCAAAAACACACATTTTTTCGTTCGGAATTCTAACTTGTGAGCATTATATGGCCGTAAATTGGGCCAGCATGCACACCCAAATGTGCGCAGGAAAGTATAATCTGGTGTATGCTCAAAGAAAAGTTCTAGAGGAGTAGCATTGTCTATTACTTTGGATGGCAATCTATTTATGAGAAATGTGGCGGTGAGAAAAGCCTCATCCCATAACTTCAAGGGCATTGATGCATACGCAAGTAAGGACACACCAATTTCAACAATGTGATGGTGCTTACGCTAGGCGGAGCCATTTTGCTGATGTGCATGTGGGCAAGAAACGTGATGGGTAATGCCTATAGTTGGAAAAAGGAGTTGAGCTTTTGATACTCACCACCCCAATCGGTTTGCATAGAATCAATATTGTTATGGATAAACAATCTTTCAACAAGATTTTGGAAATCATGAAAACGTTGAAAGACCTCAGATTTGTGGCGAAGGAGATAAACCCAAGTAAATTTACTGAAGTCATCTATAAAGCTAACATAGTAATTTAATTTGCCAATAGAAGTTGGAGCTGCACCCCATACATCTGAAAACACAAGATCTAAAGGTCGCTTGAACTTGCTAAAAGACTTAGGGTACGTTAGTTGATGGCTTTTGCCTTGTTGGCAAGCGTCACAGACCGTACTTTTATTGGACTCGGGAACAAAAGAAAGACCATGACGTCTAAGAACTTCTTGGACGACACTTGCATTGGCATGGCCGAGACGACTATGCCACATGGAAGTGGTGGGTTGGAAAGCCTCCAGCACTTGTTTATTCTTGAACGACGTCAAAGGATGAAGACCTCGAACGCATGGCCCTCTAAGGAGGATTCTCCTCATTCTCTGCTCCTTGATAAGATAGAAGTATGGGTCAAATTCAAGAAAAGCATTGTTATCAACTGCAATGTGATGAACGGATGCTAAACTTTTCGTGGCTTGAGGAACATAAAGGATATTGTTCAAAACAAGATCACGAGATGGGGTATGTAAAGTACTCTGGCCAATTTGGCTAATCATCACACCAGATCCTTTCGCGGTGTGGACTTGATCTCCTCTGGAGTACTTGTCCTTGACGGTGAGTTTGTCCAGTTCACCAGTCACATGGTCTGTGGCCCCAGAGTCCATGTACCAGAAGGGGTCGACGTTGTACGATGTGGTCGCCGCCACCGCGCTCTTGGTGTCGGGGATGAAGGACTTGTCGAAGCGCTTGTAGCAGCGGACGACGGTGTGGCCTTCTCGTCCACACAGCTGGCAAACGGGCTTCTGTCCACCGGAGTCGCGTTCGCCAGTGCAGCCACGTCCGCTACGCGCTCTGCCACGAGCATCGCCGCGAGCGCGACCATGGCCATGTGCGCCGCCTCGTCCACGAGATGCCACGTTGGCCGAAGAGTTGCCGGTGTTTGTTGGTATTTCTTAACGTCACAGATGAATCCACAAGCGTACGGAGAATACCGTTGTAGCACTTCACCCGTGAGTATTCAAGGGTATTGTTATTTATATTATCCCAAGGGAACGGAGTCGAAATATCTACTAGTCTAGCTGGTCCAAGGACACGAGGAAGGATGGTAGGTATGGGTAGAGAGGGTTTCCTATGGATGAAGTTCTATCTGAAACAAGGAAGAGTAAACACAGCAGGGCTGTCACCACCTACCGACGAACCCCCCTACTAGGACACGTGGCACTAGGGCTATTAAGTCCCCAATGCCAGTCCTAGGGTCACGTGTCCTAGGAGGGGGGTTCGCCGGTAGGTGGTGACAGCCCTGCTGTGTTTACTCTTCCTTGTTTCAGATAGAACTTCATCCATAGGAAA
>LAPY01001467.1:0-17174 GCA_000970635.1 Eragrostis tef
TCCTGCATATTACTCCAAGAGTAATCTCTTCCCTGGAAAGGTATATCTACTAGATCCAAGTGATTTATGAGCTCACTGAAAAGTAACATTTCATTCACATTCCCCCTTGGTCTACTTCTGTTCTCAGGAGATCGAATAAGATTGAAGTCTCCTACCAATATCCATTCTTCAATGTTAGTAGTATCAAAGTTGTAGAGCCATGAGATAAAAGCAGCCTTTTGATTTGGAGAGAGGTAAGCTTGACAGTTACTGAGTAGGAGTTGATCGAAATAATGTCACCATTAAAAGCATTTCCATCTATACTGTGATTAGGCCACCTGAAGCTCCTACTGAGGGAGAGAAGGCAAAGTTTGACAAATGCCGTGGACTGAAATTTCTAATATAATTCTGATCAAAGTTTTCCTTTTTTATCTCTTGTAGACAGTAGATAGCACAAGCACTCTCTGAAATTTTGTGACGAATAGCATCCCATTTAGCTTGGGAATTAAGACCCTTACGTTCCATGCCATAATATTCCACGATCTGTTTCTATCCATTTGGAAACCAGGAGTAAAAGAGCGAGACCCTGATTACAAAATCAGGCGTCACATCACAGCATAAGCTATCCAGAGGAGGTAACATAAAAAAAGAGGCACATCCAGATAGACTGAAACACTTAAATTCATCACACTAGGAATAATAGTCACATCCAGATAGACTGAAACACTTAAGTTCATCACACCAGGGATAAAATAGTAGCTTAAGACACCAGACTTGACATTACCTCTGCCCCAGACAGCTACGCAGGAACTAAATTGACACACATAAGTTTTGCAACCGACACTTAGATGAAAGTTCAAAAGGAAGCAAAATAAAGTGACTACTACATAGTCACACTCCAGCCGGTAACCATCCCGATATCTGACTCTCATACTACTCATTTTCTTCATCTGAGGAAGCGAGGAGGGCAGCATCAGAGACAGCCATAGGCTGAATCTTCAGAAAGCCAGAGCCAATGGCCTTCGCGTTCTCAATAGACAGGTAAGGTGGAACAGAGGAAGCAGCGTCTCTGTCAAAAGAACCCACATAAAGAAGTGGTTCAAGCGTCTTGATTGGCTCCATAGCAGAAGAGGGACCAGCATTTGCAGCAACAGCAGACTGGGCATCCTTGAAACCCTGAGTTTCATTCTTCTTGCGAGTGCTCCTGCGCAGGAACCTTACATCCTCAATTGGTTCGCGCATAATCTTGGCTCTCCTTTTCTTGGGCATGACCCTATTGATGGAGCGCAGCACCTCTGACCTAGTGACCTCCACCACCTCTTCTCCCTCCTGTGCGCCCACCATGTGATCCTATTTGGCCTCCATGTCTTCCTGGAGGACCTCCACCAAATCGGCCACAGTGGCATCCTGGATCAGATCATCATCACCAGGCATTAGCTTAACCAGTCGCAAAATTGTTGGAAGATCAGTGATGTAATCAGGAATCAAGGTGGAATGATCAACATCAATCTTTGCAATAAGAGAAGTATTGATTTTCTTATAGAAAGATATGGAACAAGGAATTGGTGGGGCACAGGAATTCACCCTAGGTGCAGCAGGTACAACAGGAACTTGCTCAAAGGGTACCACTTCTAGATTAATAGTAGGTGGGGGATTCACTTCCTCTTGTACCATCTCAGCCAGAGCAGCGTCAACATTTCCTAAAGCAGCATCAGCATTCACCGCAACAGCAGGCATGATAACATCATCATTCTGAATCGCGGCTACCATTTCAGTCGGTGCAAGAGAAGCATCCAAGTCATTCTGAACCTCCATCTGTGAGCCACCAGCAGATGCCGCAAAGTCAGCAGCAGCACCAGACATGGGACTATCAGCATGTCCGTTCCCTTGTGCAGCATTCATCAGATCATCCATATGAGGGGCATCCTCGACATGGGATTCACCAGCATCAAGATGGATGCGTGGCCCATTCCAAGGTGCAGCACGGCGAGGACGACGGTGAAGATGACCCACCGGTGGCACCTCATCTTCGTCAGCAGGGACAACAATGTTGTTGATCTCCAGCATCAACAGGCATAGTCCAGGAATGCATGGATGGTGCATCTCCCATGGTAACAGTAATATCATCAAGGATGGCAGCGTCATCACGTAAGGCAATGTGTGCAACAATTGTGGACAGGTTGGATGAATCATGCACGAAAGCAGTCTACCAAAGCTACTCACAGCAGTCTCAATGGTAGTGAAAGAACGGGCATCTAAAGGAAAGCAGAGCAACTGAATCCAAGCCTCTCTATCCACATCTACAGCACGATAGTTGTCATCGACATCATGTGGAATAAAACTGAGTGAATACTGACCAAAAGGACGAATGCCGGCGTCGATCATAGCTTGACGCTGAATGGTGGTGCAGAACCGAACGTAGGCGGCACCCAACGGGCACCTGGTGATCACCACATCGCACATCTGAAACTCGCGCACGAGGAAGCAGCGGAGCTCGCGAGCCATGTGGTGGAAGTCCGCCGCCACCGGAGGGTCCAAGATGGCGATCGCCACGTTCTCATGGGTGCGTTCAGGAGCAGCACCTAAGAACACGCGAGCACGAAGAGGAGCTCTGTTGGGGTTGCGTGGGCGAATGGAGAAACCAGGTGTGGTGAAGGAGCGGGGATCAACATCAAAGTTGGACATCTCCGACTCGTTGCCTGCCGGCGAACGAGGGTTTGAGCGGTGGTGGTGGGAAGTCGAAGGGTCGCAGGGAGTAGATGAAACCAGAGGAGGTAGGGTTGCGGCTAATTGACCAAGGTCATCCTTACTATTTATATCCATCAGATGGGCTGTGGGCTTAGGGTTTTCTTTCTGAAGCCCAGCCACCGTAACAGATTTGGCCCGATATTCTTTAAAAAGGCGGGACTTGGCGCGACAAAAGCGCGATATATGACCATAATTGTAGCACAGACGGCAACGAATAGAATTTGAACAATTATATATTAAATGCCCAGGAGATAAGCAGCGGAAACAATTCACCTGGCTGAGATCTCGGCGCGCAGATTTCGGAGGATTTGAATTCTGAACCAGCCCAAGAATCCGCGGCGAAACCTTTGGAGAATTTGAAGTTTGAAATTCATGCTTCAATCTCTGACGGGCAATACAATCAGGATCATCTGAAAAATTCTTCTGATAATAATCATCAGGGTATGAGATTCGATTGAAAACCGACAACTTTGGATTGGTCTGACGATCCACAGAGAAAACTCTAGAGTTGCCACGAGCAAGGTGAGGTTGCGAACCAGCAGAGGATCTCTTCGCATGAGGATTGATGGTATTGGGAGATTTGACAGCTGCCGCATAACTTTTCTTAGCACGAGAAACCAAATGCCATTCTTCATCTTGAATACAATCCCAGATTTGTTTCTGCTTAATCCAATTCGGCCCTCCATTTCCCCATAAGGCAAAAAACAGAGCAAAAGATTTGCAGCACACGCTCTTCAAATGATAAATCAGAAAACCCACTGCTTCACAAGAAACCGAGAATTTAAAGCACCAGTCTTTCTGCAATTTGACTCGAAAATCCTTAGCATTGCCTCCAAGGCAAGATTGCAGGATGATCGCAACAGAATCTTCATTGATTCTAATGGCCGATCTTCCAAAAGACACAACCAAGAGAAATTCACCATCAGTGGAGGAAGAAGAAGAGGAAAAGGACGGGCCGAACCTTTCATGAATCAGCTGCTCGAACTGGATCCCTGGTTGAAAGTCAAGATCCGACAGGCCACCCAGTGTGGCGATCGGCAATGGTGACTCATCCTGAGACGCCGGTTGCGAAGAAAGGGCTCCCCATCCCCGGCCAGTCTCCATGAGACAGGGGAAGAGGGGGGTCACGAGGTAGATCAGCTCATGACGAAGCCCCAGCACCGATCAAAAAAGGGAGATGGTGGCCGGAATTAGAGATCGCCGGCGATCGCCATTCCTCTCTCTCTCTCTCTCTCTCTCTCCCAAAAGCCTTATGCAATGGAATTTGAATTGGTGCTTCCTAATTAATTGCATTTTGGATCGCTGGGGGATCAGCCATGGATGGGGGCTCTCCTATTTCTCTATCACAGACAAGCAACAAAAGAATGGAAAGAGGGGAAATGAATAGGATGAAAAGCAACTGACATGTGGACCCAAGGGTAAAATTAATTTTCTTATTGCCTTTTGAAAATAAATTTTACAGAAGTGTTATGGAAAGGATTAAAATTTAATGCCTTTCTTAATGCTTTTGCATTTTGAGTATGCTTCTGCAATATATTGTGGTATCATGAAAAATGTTTATAGAGGTCATATATTCCAATCATGAATTGCAATATTCTTGCAGCCTTCATGAATTTTTCATTGGTATGCATACAATAATATTGTGGCTTGATTGTGGAGAGGTAAATTGTTGCAGCCCTCTGGTCCATCGTTGGGATGTGATGGTAGAACTGAACAATGCGTTGCGTTGCAGCGTTCGTTTATGGATTATATATGGGCTTCATTTATGAAATAATTGGATCTTTATTTGCATAAATGAAAATATATTTATCGGGGAAGCTTTACTCTAGCATAATGTATTTAAACTGTTTTTAATCAAACTACAACTTAAGTAACTTGTTAAAGCAATTTAGTTGCTGAGGTTTTTCATAAACCTCATTTACTTTCTCATCCCTCAGGTACATGACCTTGGATGGTGTGAATGTGGGATGGGGTTGCTGCATTATATTGTGCACAATTCATGAAAAAATTGAGGCAAGGGGAGAAACCCTTTTACGCCTTGACCCAAACCTAAGATCTTTAAGAATTAAGTTCTTTCAAATATATCAAAGGACATAGATTCCTGCTAGAGGGCAATCAGGTGGTTTACTCTCTGGTGTTAACATTGAAAGATTTGGTGTGGTTTCTTTTAAAGAAGGAAATTTCATGCTTCAGTTAGACTTATGGGATAAGAATCTATCCCAGAAATGGTCACTTATTAATGTGTATGGTGCATCACAAGAGGAGCATAAAGAGGAATTTTTATGTGAATTAGCTTCCTTCTGCCTAAGTTGTAAGATAGCCTTTCTGATTTGGGGAGACTTCAATATCATTCGATACTCCCATGAATAAAACAAAAACTTCCAACATTCCAGATTTATTGACCTTTTTAATGTTGTGTTGCAAAATTATGAATTGAGAGAAATAGATATGGCTGGTGGAAACTTCACCTGGTCAAATAAACAGAGAAATCCTACTCTGGAGAAGTTGGATAGAATTCTGATGAGTTCATCATGGGAACAATGTTTCCCTTGGTAAATGCACATAAAAGGGTGAGGGAGCTCTCTGATCATAATATGCTGATTCTCTCCACAGAAACTGACCCACCACCAAAATCTATTGTCTTTCATTTTGAGCAGTCCTGGTTGAAACATCCAGATTTCTCAGGTCAGGTGCAAAAAATATTGTGTGCACTGACAAGAGACAAGGTTGCCCTGGACAAAGTAAAGTTCAAATTTAAAAAGTTCTTTAAAGGCTCGGGTTCAACCTTGCTGGAAGTAATAAGAAAAGAAAGAAAGAGATACAAGAAGAACTGGAATTTCTGGAACAGCTAGAGGAGCACTCTCCATTAACTGATTTACATTTTGAACAAAGAGTAGGCATTCAAACTGAATTGCTGAAATTGGTAGAGGATGAAGAACTATACTGGTTCAAAAGGTGCCATGAAACATGGTTACTCTAAGGTGATAACAATACTGATTACTATCACAGAATTGCTAATGGAAGAAAAAGAAAAAAATACAATTTTCTCTCTACATGATGATGAGAACACCATTCATGGAACTGACAAACTACTCAAACATGCCATTGAATATTATAAAAATCTCTTTGGAATCCCAAAGGGACTATGGGGAGAAAGTGAATCACTTTCTGCAGCTGACAATGAAATTTTGACAAAGCCTTTCACTGAAGAAGTAAAAGTTGCTCTCTTTCAGATGGGAAAAAATAAAGTTGCCGGCCCAGACAAAATTCCCATTGAATTCTATCAATCTTCCTGGGATATTGTGAAAACTGACATAATGGAGTTGTTTGCTGATTTTTATAAAGGGTCTCGTGATATCAATAGACTTAATTATGGGATAATCACCCTTTTGCCTAAAGTGGCTGATGCAACAAAATACAACAGTTCAGGCCTATATGTCTTCTAAATTGCTTATATAAGCTTTTCACCAAAGTTTTAAGCACCACTGCTTTACAAGAAACTGAGAATTAAAAGCACCACTCTTTCTACAATTTGACTCGAAAATCCTTAGCATTGCCTCCAAGGCAAGACTGCAGGATGATCGCAACAGAATCTTCATTGATTCTAATGGCCGATCTTCCAAAAGACACAACCAAGAGAAATTCACCATCAGTGGAGGAAGAAGAAGAGGAAAAGGACGGGCCGAACCTTTCATGAATCAGCTGCTCGAACTGGATCCCTGGTTGAAAGTCAAGATCCGACAGGCCACCCAGTGTGGCGATCGGCAATGGTGACTCATCCTGAAACACCGGTTGCGAAGAAAGGGATCCCCATCCCCGGCCAGTCTCCATGAGACAGGGGAAGAGGGGGGTCACGAGGTAGATCAGCTCATGACGAAGCCCCAGCACCGATCAAAAAAGGGAGATGGTGGCCGGAATTAGAGATCGCCGGCGATCGCCATTCCTCTCTCTCTCTCTCTCTCTCTCTCCCAAAAGCCTTATGCAATGGAATTTGAATTGGTGCTTCCTAATTAATTGCATTTTGGATCGCTGGGGGATCAGCCATGGATGGGGGCTCTCCTATTTCTCTATCACAGACAAGCAACAAAAGAATGGAAAGAGGGGAAAAAAGGGAGATGGTGGCCGGAATTAGAGATCGCCGGCGATCGCCATTCCTCTCTCTCTCTCTCTCTCTCTCTCCCAAAAGCCTTATGCAATGGAATTTGAATTGGTGCTTCCTAATTAATTGCATTTTGGATCGCTGGGGGATCAGCCATGGATGGGGGCTCTCCTATTTCTCTATCACAGACAAGCAACAAAAGAATGGAAAGAGGGGAAATGAATAGGATGAAAAGCAACTGACATGTGGACCCAAGGGTAAAATTAATTTTCTTATTGCCTTTTGAAAATAAATTTTACAGAAGTGTTATGGAAAGGATTAAAATTTAATGCCTTTCTTAATGCTTTTGCATTTTGAGTATGCTTCTGCAATATATTGTGGTATCATGAAAAATGTTTATAGAGGTCATATATTCCAATCATGAATTGCAATATTCTTGCAGCCTTCATGAATTTTTCATTGGTATGCATACAATAATATTGTGGCTTGATTGTGGAGAGGTAAATTGTTGCAGCCCTCTGGTCCATCGTTGGGATGTGATGGTAGAACTGAACAATGCGTTGCGTTGCAGCGTTCGTTTATGGATTATATATGGGCTTCATTTATGAAATAATTGGATCTTTATTTGCATAAATGAAAATATATTTATCGGGGAAGCTTTACTCTAGCATAATGTATTTAAACTGTTTTTAATCAAACTACAACTTAAGTAACTTGTTAAAGCAATTTAGTTGCTGAGGTTTTTCATAAACCTCATTTACTTTCTCATCCCTCAGGTACATGACCTTGGATGGTGTGAATGTGGGATGGGGTTGCTGCATTATATTGTGCACAATTCATGAAAAAATTGAGGCAAGGGGAGAAACCCTTTTACGCCTTGACCCAAACCTAAGATCTTTAAGAATTAAGTTCTTTCAAATATATCAAAGGACATAGATTCCTGCTAGAGGGCAATCAGGTGGTTTACTCTCTGGTGTTAACATTGAAAGATTTGGTGTGGTTTCTTTTAAAGAAGGAAATTTCATGCTTCAGTTAGACTTATGGGATAAGAATCTATCCCAGAAATGGTCACTTATTAATGTGTATGGTGCATCACAAGAGGAGCATAAAGAGGAATTTTTATGTGAATTAGCTTCCTTCTGCCTAAGTTGTAAGATAGCCTTTCTGATTTGGGGAGACTTCAATATCATTCGATACTCCCATGAATAAAACAAAAACTTCCAACATTCCAGATTTATTGACCTTTTTAATGTTGTGTTGCAAAATTATGAATTGAGAGAAATAGATATGGCTGGTGGAAACTTCACCTGGTCAAATAAACAGAGAAATCCTACTCTGGAGAAGTTGGATAGAATTCTGATGAGTTCATCATGGGAACAATGTTTCCCTTGGTAAATGCACATAAAAGGGTGAGGGAGCTCTCTGATCATAATATGCTGATTCTCTCCACAGAAACTGACCCACCACCAAAATCTATTGTCTTTCATTTTGAGCAGTCCTGGTTGAAACATCCAGATTTCTCAGGTCAGGTGCAAAAAATATTGTGTGCACTGACAAGAGACAAGGTTGCCCTGGACAAAGTAAAGTTCAAATTTAAAAAGTTCTTTAAAGGCTCGGGTTCAACCTTGCTGGAAGTAATAAGAAAAGAAAGAAAGAGATACAAGAAGAACTGGAATTTCTGGAACAGCTAGAGGAGCACTCTCCATTAACTGATTTACATTTTGAACAAAGAGTAGGCATTCAAACTGAATTGCTGAAATTGGTAGAGGATGAAGAACTATACTGGTTCAAAAGGTGCCATGAAACATGGTTACTCTAAGGTGATAACAATACTGATTACTATCACAGAATTGCTAATGGAAGAAAAAGAAAAAAATACAATTTTCTCTCTACATGATGATGAGAACACCATTCATGGAACTGACAAACTACTCAAACATGCCATTGAATATTATAAAAATCTCTTTGGAATCCCAAAGGGACTATGGGGAGAAAGTGAATCACTTTCTGCAGCTGACAATGAAATTTTGACAAAGCCTTTCACTGAAGAAGTAAAAGTTGCTCTCTTTCAGATGGGAAAAAATAAAGTTGCCGGCCCAGACAAAATTCCCATTGAATTCTATCAATCTTCCTGGGATATTGTGAAAACTGACATAATGGAGTTGTTTGCTGATTTTTATAAAGGGTCTCGTGATATCAATAGACTTAATTATGGGATAATCACCCTTTTGCCTAAAGTGGCTGATGCAACAAAATACAACAGTTCAGGCCTATATGTCTTCTAAATTGCTTATATAAGCTTTTCACCAAAGTTTTAAGCATTAAGCTGGACCCATTCACCGAGAAGCTCATCCACCAGGCTCAAACTACCTTCATGAAAAACAGAAATATCATGATTGGGGTTTTAGCCTTACATGAATTTTTGATGAAACAAAAAGCAACAAGCAGACTGGAATAGTGCTAAAACTAGATTTTGAAAAAACCTATATGACAAAGTGAACTAGAATTTCCTGTTCAAATGCCTGGAAGTCAGAGGTTTCAGTGAAATCTGGTGTCAATGGGTGAGAAAGGTGGTGGCAGATGGCACAATGTGTGTAAAATTAAACAACCAAATGCGACCCTACTTCCAGAGTGCAAAAGGAGTTAGACAAGGTGACCCATTGTCACACGTACCCTTCAATTTTGCTGCTGACCGCCTTACAAGAATGTGCCTCAAAGCACAAAGTAATCATCTGATTTTGGGGCTGGCAGATAGTATAATACCAAAAGGGTTGGTCATACTGTAATATGCAAATGACACGATTATGTGTCACAAAGAAAAATCTTGAGATGGCAAGAAATGTTAAGCTCCTTCTTTACCTGTATGAACAAATGTCTAGGTTGAAAATCAACTTCAGTAAAAGTGAAGTCATAGTTATTGGTGGTGACCACAATGTGGAAGTCACATATGCAGAGTTGTTCAACTGTCAAATTGGACACTTTCCCCTGAGATATCTAGGAGTACCGGTATCTCCTAGTAGGCTACATGTAATCAATTGGATCATGATAGAAGAGAAAATATATAGAAAGGTAGATAATTGGCAAGGAAACTTCTTGTCAATGACTGGAAGAACAGTATTAATCAACTCAAGTCTCAACAATTCACATATCTACCATATGTCAATGTACCTCCTGCCTAAGACTGTCATTGAGAGAATTGACAAGGCAAGGAGGACTCTCTTTTGGCAAGGCCGACGCAAGAAAAAGAAGTATCATCTAGTGAAATGGTCTAAGTCATGCAAATCCAAGAAAAAAGGTGGTCTCGGGATAAAAGATTTAAGAAAAACAAATATTGCACTCTTATGCAAGTGGTGGTAGAAACTTGAAAAAGATGAAGGTCTGTGGCAAGAACTTGTCAAGGCCAAATATACTCAAAATCGTCCAATTCGATCTGTGAAACACAGACAAAGTGACTCTCCCATGTGGACAGATTTACTAAAAGTAAGACATTTCTATTTGAAGGGTCAAAGAATGAAAATTGGCAATGGTCAAATGACCAGATTCTGGTTTCATACATGGTTAGGTGAAACTCCTGTGTGTATTCAATATCCATTCCTATTTGAATTTTGCAGCAATGAGGAGATCATTATGCACAATGTGCAATGGTGGGGTGGGTGATACATTTTAGAAACCTGCCAAATATTTTACACAATATGTGGTATGACTTGGCAGCTAGACTAAATGAAGTTGTTCTGAACCAGAACAAAGATGAACCTATTTGGTTATGGTCAGCTTGCCACAAATACACCACAAAATCAATGTATGAACACCTAACAAAAGATGACAATGGTCTCGCCTACAAACATATTTAGAAGGCTAAGATACCAGAAAAAATAAAGATATTCCTATGGATGATCGAAAATGATGCAAATTTTTGACTAACGACAACATGAGAAAAAGGAATGGCAGGGAGATCCTACCTGCTGTTTCTGTAATCAAGAGGAAAACTCGGAGCATCTGTTCTTTACATGCCCAGTAATGAAAGTGGTATGGGGGATTATAGCTCTTGGTTTTGGCGTTAGTACAAGACCAAATTCACTGAATCAGTACTGGGCTTGGATCAAGCAAGTTCTCCCGCAAGGGAAGGATGTTTATACCCTTGGCCTCGCATCCATATGTTGGGCTGCTTGGATGGCAAGAAATCTCGAATCAGCCTGGTTTGACTCCTTTGCAAGTAAACACTTTTTATTGAGTGTTTTTTCATGGAAACCATCCAATTACATCAAAAACATCATAACAAGTGAAAAAGAACAATACTCGGGTTGTTTTGACCGAAACAACACGGTATTCACCCAAACGGCTCCCGTAGAGCTCCGAATCAGCCCGGTTTGACTCCTTTGAAAGTAAACACTTGTTTTTGAATGTTTTCCCATAGGAACCATCGAATTACATCAAAAACATCATAACAAGTGAAAAAGAATGATACTCGGGTCATTTTGACCGAAAAGCACGGTATTCATCCAAACGGCTCCGGTGGAGCTCCGAATCAGCCCGGTTTGACTCCTTTGCAAGTAAACACTTGTTTTTGAGTGTTTTCCAATAGGAACCATCCAATTACATCAAAAATATCATAACAAGTGAAAAAGAATGATACTCGGGTCATTTTGACCGAAAAGCACGGTATTCATCCAAACGGCTCCGGTGGAGCTCCGAATCAGCCCGGTTTGACTCCTTTGCAAGTAAACACTTGTTTTCGAGTGTTTTCCCATGAAAACCATCCAATTACATCAAAAACATCATAACAAGTGAAAAAGAATGATACTCGGGTCATTTTGACCGAAAAGCACGGTATTCATCCAAACGGCTCCGGTGGAGCTCCGAATCAGCCCGGTTTGACTCCTTTGCAAGTAAACACTTGTTTTCGAGTGTTTTCCCATGAGAACCATCCAATTACATCAAAAACATCATAAAAATGAAAAAGAATGATACTCGGGTCGTTTTGACCGAAACAACACGGTATTCACCCAAACGGCTCCCGTAGAGCTCCGAATACGCCCGGTTTGACTCCTTTGCAACTAAACACTTGTTTTTGAGTTTTTTTCCAATGCGAACCATCCAATTACATCAAAAACATCATAACAAGTGAAAAAAAAATGATACTGGCTCTAGTAGAGCTCCGAATCATCTCGGTTTGACTCGTTGGCAAGTAAACGCAAGTTTTTGAGTGTTTTCCCATGGGAACCATTCAATTACATCAAAAACATCATAACAAGTGAAAAAGAATGATACTCGGGTCGTTTTGACCGAAACAACACGGTATTCACCCGAACTGCTCCCGTAGAGCTCCGAATCAGCCCGGTTTGACTCGTTTGCACGTAAACGCAAGTTTTTGAGTGTTTTCCCATGGGAACCATTCAATTACATCAAAAACATCATAACAAGTGAAAAAGAATGATACTCGGGTCGTTTTGACCGAAACAACACGGTATTCACCCAAACTGCTCCCGTAGAGCTCCGAATCAGCCCGGTTTGACTCGTTTGCACGTAAACGCAAGTTTTTGAGTGTTTTCCCATGGGAACCATTCAATTACATCAAAAACATCATAACAAGTGAAAAAGAATGATACTCGGGTCATTTTGACTGAAACAACACGGTATTCACCCAAACTGCTCCCGTAGAGCTCCGAATCAGCCCGGTTTGATTTGTTTGCAAGTAAACACTTGTTTTTGAGTGTTTTCCCATGGAACCATTCAATTACATCAAAAACATCACAACAAGTGAAAAAGATTCATACTACGGTCGTTTTGCACGAACCAACATGGTATTCACCCAAACGGCTCCCGTAGAGCTCCGAATCAGCCCGGTTTGACTCTTTTGCACGTAAACGCAAGTTTTTGAGTGTTTTCCCATGGGAACCATTCAATTACATCAAAAACATCATAACAAGTGAAAAAGAATGATACTCGGGTCGTTTTGACCGAAACAACACGGTGTTCACCCAAACGGCTCCTGTAGAGCTCCGAATGAGCCCAGTTTGACTTGTTTGCAACTAAACGCAAGTTTTTGAGTGTTTTCCCATGGGAACCATTCAATTACATCAAAAACATCATAACAAGTGAAAAAGAATGATACTTGGGTCGTTTTGACCGAAACAACACGGTATTCACCCAAACGGCTCACCTGAGCTCCGAATCAGCCCGGTTTGACTCCTTTGCAAGTAAACACTTGTTTTTGAGTGTTTTTTTCTATTCCGTTTTGCAATCTATTCATGTTGTAAACCTTAATTTGGACCCTCGTTCCGTCAGGAATGGGGGTGAGTAATCCATGTCAAAAAAAGTTCGTTTGAAAACTTTCACAACACTCTTAGTTTAATACTTGTTAGGGACCAACATCTGGGAAGGCGAGGGATGACATGCGTTCCATGACCAGGCAGGCGTCGGTGGATTCTCTCCGCCCTGGGCATTTAGGGTCTTCCTTCTTGTTCTGAATGAATATATAGATATAAAGAATAGATTACATATATATTGACATTTCATACCACTACAACTCTGTTGTTTACACCAAAATCTGATGTGCGTTCGTTGCGCTCCTCTCTAAAATTTAGACCTCTAAAATCAAAAAGAATCTTATTGTTTAAGAGTACTAAATAAAGTCTAATGCCAAAACCTTTTTACAGATGGATACATCTTTACGAGACCAATCTAATGAGGTTAATTAATCTATGACGCTGTTTCGATACTCCAACTCGGTTAGAGTTAGAGTTACAAACTAACTCTAACTCTATCCATAAACTAACTCTAACCAAAGAGGTGTTTGGATGAGATTGGCAATAAATACACTTTCTCAATTGTTCGTCAGTGCACATGGAGAGGATTTCTATGGGCCCCACCTCAATCCAACCCAATTAACACCTATTTAGCAAGATAGTTTTTTGAGTGGGTTAGAGGCATCTAACCCTACTCTAACCCTCCTGTTTGGATGCTTTTGGGTTAGTTTGGCCCAAACTAACTTAATCTAACTCTAACCTATGAATCCAAACAGGGCCTATGTTTTGTTACAATGGTGCTACAGTAATGCTACAGTAACCATCGTCTAATCACGTGTTAACTACCCTCATTAGATTCGTCTCGCTTAGACCAGAGGCTCTATAGTTAATTTTGTAATTAATACTTTTAAATGACAAGATTTTTTTTATTTAGACCCCTCTAAATTTTAGACCCCGTGCAACTAACGCACCACTGGTAACAATGCGACAACGTGCCATTCAGTTCTTAGTCAAATCTGCAGACGATCCGCATCCCAGCAAATCAAGGACTGCCGAAATGGCAGCCAGTTGACTCACGAGCTTGGCGTGCAGTGTTTCAATATTTACACGCTGTCAGGGAAATATTCTGTGCAAATGGTTAATTTTATGCAACGGTGCAAATATCCAATTCCAGTAATCGGATCGCCATCTATGGTGCACTTTTGTTTAACAACCCCTACACCGTAGCAAACTTTTTGCGAATAATCATCAGGAACTTTGACCCGTCTAGGATTGCCGCAGATGCCAGAATGGTGGACTCAGCTGCAGCAGCGGATATGGATTAATGGATACCTGTCATTCCTGTCATCATGAGCGTGCTTTGCCGTCCTTTGCCGTTGCGTTGCCATTCCGATCTGTTGTGGGCTTTGCTTGGGCATGGATTCCACCAGCACTGAAATTCGATTTTCCATTGACAATAATCAGCTGAATTTACAGCAGAAAGTGTTGCTACCACAACGAACGTTCAGTCACATCAGAACAACTTTTACAACAAATTGCCATTACATTTCTCTTGGAGGAAAAAATCAATTCGCAGCTGAACGAACACAAATCCATCCATCTAGAATCCACAATAAATCAAAATATCAAGCATGTGAATCTTCCATCACTCCTCAGCAATTCGACCTCGCGATGCATGTCCGCCCGCTGTGCTATATCCGCCCTATCGGCCACCGATCGAGCACCTTCAAAACCTTCGAGTAAAAGAAAAATCAGTGCCGTAAGCGCTAATTTATAGGATCTTCAGGAGTTTTCTCGACCTACGTGAGAACGTGTTCTTCTTAAAAACAATGCCCGGGGGCTGTCTTACCCCCTGCAGGTCGGATTTTTTTTATCTTCAAGGTCGATCCGGAAGGGCTGCATCTTTTGAGAACCAATCGCCAGGCATGAGCGAGAAGGATTTGGGAGATGGAGAAGGAACAGATCGCGATCTCCACCAACATATGTGGTGGGTTTCTTCAAAGACGAGAACTACAGTTCAGAAAAAAGAAATATTGATTTGCGCAGGGGGGATTCTTAAAAAATAACATCTAGCGGCGGCTCTTAGATCGCAATCCCATGGCTAGAGATTGTTATTTGCACGGTTGCACATAATATGCATTTTGCACACAATATTTCCTTCTGTAGGAGGATACAACAAAGATCCTTCATACCTAACCTCTCGCAACTGCACGCAAGCCGTGCTGATTATTCTCCGTTTGGAAGGCAGCTAATTAAAAGAACAACCATGCCCGAAAGTACGATCACTTGCACGTATAGTAAGGTTGATAGATAGAGACTGCTTGGTTGTCATTCTCTTGTGATGTCTGCATCTGAATTCTCCAAACGAGAATTGCCAAGGAGGGTTTAAAGCTTCCACTTAGTTTCTCTCTTGAGGCAATCAATTTCGTCGCTTTAGTCTCCATTACGACATCTCTATCCTTCCATTTACTTGTAAGATGGGACAAATAATGTGTTGTTTTCAACCAAATCATTTAATTGTTCGGCAGAGCACGCCGTAGCTGTGGTGTACTTGTCCAATTGAGTTGACAGACTAAATATGAAAGGGGACAGGACTTCGTCATGTGTTCAGTGAATGCATACGCCTTTCCAATGCCCCGTGAAGGACAGGCAATGACAACTAAGTTAGCAGATCGTACGTTGTCTGTCTGACGAGGCACAGAGGAGCGATGATAAAAACATAGGGGAGGCCATGCTTCAAATTAGGCACAGAGTGCTACGTGGAGTTGTAATGCTGCACTAATGGAAGCACTTGAGTTCGTATTGATGTAATTTTTTTTTACCTTCGTATTGATGTAATGCTGCACTAGAATCCATCATTCATTTTTTTTAAAAAAAAGGAATTTTGATGCTGTACTTGGAGCAGTTTTCCCAAGAAAAAGTAAGAGAAAAACAAAGTCCATCAATGCAGAGAATCAGAAACACCGCAAGTAATTTCCTTACCCAAAGTGGCAGCCACTTCGATCACTAGCGACATAAAAGTATTCCCGCGTGGTCAGCTGGCCTCACAATCATGGTTCTCTTATATTCCAGGAAAACTGGTAGGATCGTGATCTCAGTCATCTTCTGGCAGGTCCGCTC
The DNA here is from genome assembly GCA_000970635.1 of Eragrostis tef. NCBI lineage: Eukaryota > Viridiplantae > Streptophyta > Magnoliopsida > Poales > Poaceae > Eragrostis > Eragrostis tef. The sequence goes on from LAPY01001467.1 coordinate 16,192, forward strand.
ACGAGGCTGGGCGAAAGCAACGACTACTTCCAATTTTCTGGTCTGTCTATCGAGAAATTAATAATCTCACTCGATATCTACCTTTGGACCTCTCTCTCCTGTAGCATCTCTGTTTCGTGCTGGAGATGGGACCTAGTACTATTTTTAAGACAATTTGCATTCAAGTAAACGAGGGTTGTACCTGCATCTTTTTAATAACCAACGAACCAGATGTTCATGCTTATTGGTGCCAATATATAAAACTGCCTCAGAGGATTATCTTTTATGATTGTTCGGTGCTCCTCACAAGTCACAACTGTGTTTTTGAATAGTACAAAAAATAGTTGATGGAAGTAGTTCTAAGCTCCAACGCTGATCTAAACATTAATTAGTATCACTTACAACCTCCGGTTTTTAATTGATTACCAGAGGTAGTATATAAACAAACAAAAAGTTTTAATCTATCACATATTTAATTGACAAAGAAGAGGAGCCACCATGTTTGCTCTCAATGCATAGAAATTTTCACAATAATCCGAGAAAATAAGAAGAGAAAAATTACCCACCACTATAATTATAAAACTTTGGGCCTAAAATATCCTCAAACATTTTTTTAAATCACCCACTATGACATTATGAGTCCAAAAATAGCTAATTTTAGAACAATAAAAAAATAGCCAAAAATACCCTTCACACCTATTTCTCACCCATCGTGCCATTGTGCGTCAAAAAATAGATAAATTCGGAATGATAAAAAGTAGCCAAGAATACCCTAACACCTATTTCTAAATTACCCACCATGCCATTTTGATTCCAAAAAATAGATATAGTAAAAATAATAAAAAATATCATTAATCCCTATTTCTAATTTACCCACGATACTATTACGAGTCCAAAAAAGCTAAATTTAGAATAATAAATACAGCTAAAAATAAACCTAATTCCTATTTCTAGATTACTCACTTATCCATATTTAGATTATATGCAAAACTATTATAATATTC
>LAPY01001467.1:101057-117704 GCA_000970635.1 Eragrostis tef
GACGTCGCCTGCGTCTGCTCCACCACCACCACCTCCTCCTCCGGCTGCAGATGCCCTGAAATGTGCGCCTCTTCGCTGGATTCAGGGTGGATGTTTATGTCAGTGTCATCTTCCTCTGCTTCGCTCATGGGCCCGTCGTCGCCGGCTGAACGGTGGCTGTCGCCGTCGACCTCAGGCTCGCTCAGGTGGTCGTCCGCAGCTGCACCTGCCGCGTTGTGATCTGTGTCGTCGGAGACCGCGGCGGTGGGCTGAGCGTCAGGTTTGCTCAGCAAAGGGTACTCGTCATCTTTGTCGATTGGGCATTTCTGAAACAAGTCAGAGTTCACATGTCAGTACAGCTCTGAAGATCAAATGACATGTAGAATTGTAGACTAATGTAAAATCTACTAGTATAATTTACCTTGACACCAGTAAGGTCGACACCGTTCTCCTCAAGATATCGGATGAACTCTCTGAAATTCTCTTCTGTCGGAAGGTAGTGACCACTGTATGGCCATATTGCCTGAAAAGTTCCAGAAACACCCTGTCAGTTGTCAGATAAGGTTCCTGAATGGACATTGTTGTATGGTTAACCATGTTTTGATATCAGCATACCTTTAGGATGCCTTCTTTCACAACCAATCTTCCGGCAGATGTTATGGCCCCACCAGATAGAAAACTGGAGTGTTGAAATGATCCTTTCTTCTTCTGCATGTATTAAGAACAGAGACAAAGAACTTCAGAACCAATACAGATAGCAATTGCATCTGAACAAACAAGTACCGTATATCGCATTCATCTAGGTGTATGTGTACTAAACTTGCAATCTACTCCATTCAACCAAAATTTATATTTACCTGACCAACATATAGTGCCTTGGTAGTGCTCAGGACAAAAATCCACTTTGAATCATCTAAAGTGTGCACAAGAACTCCATTTTTCTTGTACACGAATTTTCCACCCTCCACAACAACTTCATACTCTTGGCGCTCTTTCTGCAGTTCAGAAACAAGACGAAGGATCAGTTAATGATCAGGAATTCATGTAACTGAATCTTTTTTGTCTTCTCGATGTATAAATTATTATTAGTGTCCAAGAACATACTGGTCCAAGGTACTTGATGCACTGGCTCTGAAGTTTACTCCTGGGGCATTTCTCAAGGTTCACTTCTTTGCCCTCCCCAATGTCCAACCTGTCATTTTATTTTAAAAAGGTGTAAGTACCATTAGTCTCATTCCCAAACTGACAGATACAAAAACATACAACAAAAAGTTCCAGATGTAAGTACCAATAAAAGAAGGGCTCTGTACTCTCACTCCTGGACCAGACATCGTAGTAGATGTGCAAATTGTGCCCATATCGATGCCTCGGGTCAATCTGTCAGGAAAAACACACACAAAAGCAGCAGCCCCATCAGTAAACAAATCACTCGCAGCAATCTCAGTGGAGCTTAACAACTCGTTTTAGCTCCTAGGTTTAGCAGCACGCATGTGACTTACAGCTTCGAGCCAGTGCTGCCGCGCCAGTTTCTGCGCCTTGCCGTTCTTCGACAGCCCCTTGCCAACCTATTCCAAGAAACAACCCAACAAAGAAGCTCGCGTCAGCAGCTGCGAATCCGATGGAATTTCGAACGCATTTCAAGGAACGATCTCACGCACGCGTCGATCGACAACTGTAAAGCTATCTCTACCTTGGCAGCTCGCGTCAGCGCACGCGCCCAGCGCGACGCCGCCGTCTCGGGCTTGCCGCCGTTGAAGAAGGAGATGGAGCTATGTTTCAGGGACGCGAAATCCAGCGCCTTCCACCACAGCTCCTCCACCACCACGGCGCAATCGGCGAGGTTACGCCGCGTCCGGTAGCTCTTGTACACCTTCTGCAGCTTCACCGCCGCCGCGTCGAGCTCGCATTTCGGGCTGGACGAGGCGCCGGGGCTGCAAGGCTCCTCCATGGAAGCGTCTGATGATGAGCCCCTCCTCCGGTCGTCGTCGCCGGCGGTGATCTGGCTAATTTGCTCCGCCGCGGCCTCCCACTGCTTGAAGCTAAGTGACTGCATCAGCTGGCTGCCTTTGGAGAACCGGAGCTTATCGTGCTCATGCCAAGGATGAGAGATTCTGTTCACCATGGTGGTGTCCTTGGTCCTCGGGCTGGAGATTTCGACGCCAAGAACTTCGGCCAATGCGTGGCGAAACAATCCCATAAACTGATGATTCACTTGACCTGCAATAATGATAAATAATTTTAGCTATGCGAATTCGGTGTCAGGTGGAACAGTGATCAAATGCAAGGCAACTTGCAAACAGAGAGAGCAGTTGAGCTCCCATGACGTGGTCAAAGTCAGAGACAAGAATGAACCAATTACTTGGAACGAAGCAGTAGCCGGCAGAAACGACTCGGGACCAACGCATCCAAGAAATTCCACAGCTGGCACAACAGCCCGCATAAACAAAAAGCTCAACGCACAAGAGCAGCCAGGCCTCCAAAACGTGCGGTTTCACCGATGAAAATACTCAAAAGAGACCTAAAGGTTTGATTTTTTTTTTCTATATTCCGGATTGCTGCATCTGACACTACCAAAAACGAAGAAGCATTCAAGGTTCATGGCTAGAAGCCTAGGACATGTTGATGCAGGCATGCAGCTATCTACAGGCTGAAGAGTCTGAACTAGTCTCCCAGGAAAAGCAGAGCAACACCAAGAACCTTCAGGTTGAGATTGCAGTGACATTGAACAGCAGGCGGAGAATTCAAAGATCACAGGTTGATGCAAAACTCTGCAATTGGCTTTCCATGGTCTCATTCATCATTTTAGTATGGAAGAAGAGGCATCCAAGAAGATACGAATGCATTACATCACACACACTAAATGAGAGCAATTAGAGGCCACTAGAGGCCTCCAATTACAATTTTAGCAAAGAACTCTGCATCGAATAGTTCATACACTAATTCCAATCCTAATCAGAGGACCTACTAATTGTCCCAAACCAAGAACAACACAAGCTTCGTACCTGATGCTTGTCGACGTGGAGATGAAACCAAAATGATGATAGAACAGAGGCCTTCGCCGGAAACAGAGCTAGGATTTTGGGAGCTGAGAGAAATCTAAAGAATTGGCTGGGAATGCGATGTGGCTAGTTGTTGATGTCTTGTGAACTCGGGTTGTCACTGCTTCTCCCTCTCCTATATATACCAAAATCTTGGACTGGGCCCCGTCGTGTGTGGGCCCGCTGCTCCCCAAGATATGTGGAAATAATGGAGGAGCAGAGCTGAGAATTTTGTTCGCCAAGAAACCTCTATAAATTCGGTCACTGCTGAAGCTGCAGGAGCAGCTGCCGCTTTCAAATGGTTTGACTGTCTTCCAGTTTGCACCCTGTCAAATTTACTTTTTCAATAAAGACTCTCCTTTTTGCAACCCTTTTACCGACAGGGAGCCCATTAGAGGTAACCTATTTTTACTTCTGTTACTATTCGAGATGTATGTATCAGTTGTTAATTATTGACATATTGAGCTACTACATTGGATTGTAAGAATTATGAAACCATGGACCGTTTCAAATGTTTTTTAAAAAAATTGCTTGGCGACCGCATGTCGTCCTGTTAGTGTCCCGTTCTCTGAAAATATCCATGTTAATAGAACAGTTAACGTTATTTGTTTGGCTGCATGCAAATTTCTTTGATTCATTTAACTACTGAACTATTCAAATACTGTGATCAATTTATCCTATAATAAGACATGTCTATTTTTTAATCTACATCCTAATTTTAAATTTCAGAAAATATTTTAGACTAATATCCCTGTCTCTCAAACATATGGTTTGTTAAAAAATCAAATTCCCCCAACATATAAAAATATAACGAACAGTCTTCGACTTTTTTATAGGGTAGGGTTTAATGTATTTTTATCATCCTGAAACATTAGAACTTAAGAAGAACGTATAAGGATAAACAAAAGAGATGAATCACGTTGGAGGAGAAACACACCACATTTGAATAGGTTAGAGTAGCAAAATGACAGAGGCTTACTTGGAGGGAAAAAATTGGCTATGTAACCTGTATAGGCTTTTAAAATGAATATCGTTATCTAAAACATCTTTTCAAAGATCATACATATTAAAATAAAAACAGACGGAACTTTTAAACACTTTGATTGCACGTGTTAAAAACTACACTCTGTACGTGTTGTGATTGGACGGAGTAACAAACCCAATGCATGCACATGACCACTTTGTTTGTTTGTTCTTTTGGGTTGTAGTATAAAATAGCACCAAATTAGGCGTAATGCATGTACATGACCATTTTGGATCGGAGAGGTAGCTAGAGTGGTCACTCGTAGAAGTGGCGGATAGAGTTGGTGGTTGGCAGCGGGGCATGAAAGCAACCGAGGAACCAGTCTTGGCGTTGGACCGGATCCGCTGCTTACACTGAATGATCGGACTTTGTGAAGCATGGGGCGGTCAAGGCCGTTGATCAGGCCATTCACATACACATATTCAATTCAACCAAAAGTATCGTGTATTTATTCGATTACCTGACCGCAGTTCACTGTATCACTGCAAGGAATTGCTTCATGGAAATCCAGTAGGTTTGCGTTCTATATCCAAAATAAGATTCTTTGTGTAGATACAGACGATCGCCAAATGGTTTGATTTGCGTGCACAAAGTTTACGTGTATCGCGTCGTCATGGATGACACACACAACTCATTTGGTGTTTATTTAAGAAAGAGACGTCATGGAGGATTTACCCTTCTCTCATTATGTACAATATGATTTCACAAGGACAGCAACTGCGGAGTTTTAAACAAAGAACTCGGAGGTCAAAACATTCCGAATGTGCTGGATAAAGCGAGACTCAGCGCCCCCTGGCTCAAAACGTCATAATACAGGGGTCTCGGTGCAATTTGACTCGCTGCGTACATGGCGTGTTCAGTGACATACGCGCTGAGCTGTGCTCTGTTTCGTTCCTCCATCCTTTGGTGATTAACAAGACTCCAACCAATAGGTAGTACACGAGGTTACTGCCGGGGGCACCTGCTGTCGACGTGTACGCGGTACGTGTCTAAGAATTTTCATGAATATGATTAGTCTTAGTCTCCATCAAATTACTCCGTGCATGCGTTGCGAATAACCTACTTATTAGCTAATCCCCTACATCACCATATAACCACATATCTATTGTTGAAATGTCTGCTTTATTTTTTAGCACATATTGAAATATCTGCTGTATGGTGATGAGTACTAAATTGACAAATGGCGGGCCGCCACACTGGTACGCCGTTACTATACCGAGATGACCTTAGCACATGAGCCCAATGCTTGGTTTGTTGGGCTAATTAGTCTGACGCGGGTGCGTATTTGAAACCTAATCAGATTGTAGACGTTGAATACTTTATTTGAAATACATGGCATATGTCCTCTGCGCTTCTAAACAGGGGAAGATGTTGTAGCCCGTTTCTATGAACTCTTCTTTGCGTGAGATACTGCAATTTGCTAGTTTCTCCGTGTGTTGTTATTCTCATCTTAGAACAGGTATGTTTCGAATAAATTTGTATGCTGATCTGTCATCGAGCCGTCTCAAAAGAATTTGTCGGAATTCCATTTTGCAATCTCCAAAACCAAACATTTTAAATAAAACCATAGAGATTTAACTTCCTTTCTTTTTTGTGTGATTATATTGTTTCAAGTGGACGTCCTGCAAAACTTATGTGAAAAATGTAATACTTGAAACCAGCTCTAGTCCGGAGGGAGCCAGTCTCTTACATGTGTTCATGCACATGGTCCGGAGTAATTTGCATAGAAAATTAAAGGTAGTGGAGATGACTGCATTGAAAGTTTGAAACTATTCAGGTTAGCACTTAGCTCGGTCTCTGATTACACAAGAAAATAAAGAGGGCTCACGGAAACGAACAGAGTAGCAATTCTAGCCAGCCGAGCACGACGACGTTTATGGTGTGTCCAGCTACGGAGTGTGATCGACCTGTGAGGCTGGTTGGTTTCTTGGGAACGAAGCCTCTAGCTCCCTGTAGGCTGGAGGTCCTTACGTCCAGTCGGGTCAACGAGCTGCCGGTGTACGATAAACCAGTCAAACCACTCGGAGCTTCGCCACAAAGCTTCTGGATCCGTTGACAAATCTTAACTAGTAGTAGGTCTCTTTTATCGTCAGCGGTTTGGGTTGCAGACGTGATTATTGGTGACACAGAAGATATACTCCATCAGGCCGGTCTCAATGAAGATTTTCATCAACAATAAATGAGTCAACACGTCAATAAAAAAGATGACATGATAAAACACTTAAGATGAAATAGTGTCAAATGGGTGATTGGGGTGAAACCCATTTGACACACTATTTCACATACATGAAACTCTATTGAAACCAGAGAGCTCAACGTTTTAACCAATTCAACACAACAATTTAATGTACGACTTCTCTATAAAACCGTGAGATAGTATCATGCATTGGGAGATAATTTTATCGATCAAACTAGACCTTTAGAATCTGATGTGGCACTATAGAAAAATATAAGATGAAACCATGCATTGGGACTGGCCTCACTGTTTTGCATGCAGCACAACTTTTGTACCTACATTTCCTCGCGGCTCAAAATTAGAAATTTCACATGAACGATAAATTTATAGACAAACACTCCCTCCGTTTTCTTATGTATGACACAAGTAAATCAACCGTAATATATAAGAAAAAGGAGAGTGTATTATTTTGTCAAGAGAAGCGACTAGCGCAAAGCAGATCCATATCCGCAGAAACATTCAGGATCAAAAGAGCACATTACATATGCCATTAGTAGGACCACAACCCAAAGCTTCACCTCAGAGGACACTGGATACACAGCTACCACGATGGACAGATCGTGGACCTAAAAACTTGCATGAAAAATATATATGTTGGCACTTAGTTTTGCCGTATCAAATCTAATTCTGTCATTACGGAGAAAAACCATTTCTTCATTGACCACTGATTCATATATATACAAGAACTTGAAATGAAAAACAAAATTTTGAGCTTCTTATAAGGGTGTATATGAGGTGCAAACTAGGCAAAAGTTAGAAACCTGAAAACTTTCGATCAGAGTCGTTGGACCTTGATTCTACGCTCAGAATTCACAACCAGGTGATGCATGTGGGCTTGGTCATTATGCAGATTTCCCCTTCACTTCCTTTAATTCTTGGACTTTTGGACTTTCAGCTTCACAATTCTTAAGCGTAGATGCAAGATCCAACGGCTGATCGAAAGTTTTTGGTTTCCAACTTTTGCTTGGTTTGCACCTGATATGCACCCTTCTTATAATGATGGCTAGAGGGAGAGCAACAAAATTTTAAAAGATGGTTTTGGCTGTATCCCACAATAAAACTTGATTGTCTAGTGTACATTGTGAGATTGTGGCATTTGTCCGCAACACATTATAGCAATGAAAAGGGCCATTCCAGTCCGTTTGAAGGATGGTAGATGTGGTTTTCGTCCAAGTGACTCAGAAACGGTGTGATTGTGGGAATAATTCCACATTGGTTGTTTAGGTGGGTAAGGGTCAGCATATAACCCTTGTTGGTTTCAAACATAGCACCTCCGGGTTAACTTTTTTACACAAAGCGAGGATGAAAGTGTAGGAGGGGTGCTATGTGCATGCGCGTGCCGGTCCCACGTGTGGTGCTGGGCGGTAAGTGGTTTTGGACGCAGGGTGTTTCAGCCATCATCCACTTTTTATCTCAATACATGCAATCCAAAATTTTGCATAAATACATCTGCTTTTTTATTATATATTGATTGTTTGCATAACTTTTTGCCAAAAAAAATTTATATTCTAAAACAATTTATGCAAACAATCAAAACAAAATTCATATACAGACGTATCAATAGGGTTTGTAACGAAATATATTTGTGCTAAATTTCAAGTTGTAATGTATTTTATATCATGCGATAAAAAATATTTAGAATGGCCTCTCTTTTTTCTTACTATAGTGTGCTACAAACAAAACAAAAAATTTATTGCAACCACGAGACAAAATCACATTTTATGGTATGACACAGACAAAACCAGTTTTCAGTGTCATATCGAGAAAAAAAAAATCTAGAGGGGGCTTGCTCATGTTTAGCATGCTGGCACCTGCCCGTAATAACTCCTATCCTATACGATTCAGGCCTGGATTAACTACAACCTGCGATGATTTTACAAACAGTACCGTAAAGAGAACATCAATGAAATGGACAGAAATGTCAAAGTAAATAAAGATGGGTGTCTAAAAAAAAACAGTAAATAAAGAGGGCTCACGGTGACGAACAGAGTAGCATGCCGTTCCAGGCTTCCAGCCAGCCAAGACGACGACGAAGACGTGCATGGTGTGCCCTACCAGCAAGAGAATGTTATGAAGCCGTGGGGCTGAACCGTTTCTTGGGAACGAAGCTTGCTAGCTCCCCGTAGTTACTTAGCTGCTCCCGTACGACCCGTCGAGTCAACGGTTGGACGCGTCTCGATTCAAGTAGAGTCGGGGGAGCAAGCCAAATACTCGAGCTTGGCCCCAAAGCTTCTCCGTTGACAAATCTTAGCACCCTGTTATCCTCAGCAGCCGGCATGCATAAGCTTGATTATTGGTGACTCGTTGATATACTCAACCCCGCGTTTTGCATTACAAAGTTTGTACCTACATGTCCTCGCTATCTATGTTAAAGTTACACACGAAACGGTACTTTTCTAGAAATACTCCCTCCGTTTTCTCATACACGACGTAACTTTAATTCAATTTTAAACGAAACGGCGTCACATAAAAAAAGGTAGAAATTATTTCATGTGAAGGAAACATATAAGCGACCTGGCCTAAAGGAGCATTTCGGTGGTCAATAGGACTAACCCAAAACATTTTTTGATGGAAACTGAACCCAAAACTTCACCGTAAAGGATGCACACCACCACCAACGTGGACCATGGAGCTAAGACTTTTGTGCACGCTAGGTGACTCGGCTTGGATTTTGGGGTTTTGGGTCGGGTCGCCGGGGAGCAACGCGTCTGCCGGTCTTTCCTGAGCTCCGGAAGTCTCCAAAACGAGCGCGAAATGTACGTAAAGACCACTGAATTGTTCAATTCAACCTTCGTGCGCGGTTGCTCCGGCTGCGCAGGCACGTAACGCGGCAGATTCATGCAATGCAAATCCATTCTGCACTGCACGTACGCACTTTTCGGTGGCAGATTCATTCTGCCGCTGTCTTATGACGGTGAGAACGAGTCGAACACTTCGCTGCTGCTGTCAGCGTCGCTCGATCAGCACCGGTCCGGGGTCGCTGGGCGGTCAACTAATGATCCAAGTGGTTGCGTCAGCATAGTTCTGAAGGGAAGAAACAAACAAAGGTAACGCTTTTTCGTTCTTTTTGAAATTTCAGACCTGGACCGGGTACCTTCTAACACATTCAGGACGCAAAGGGCTTGTTGAAAGAGTTAAATGTATGTTTACATGTTAGCACAATTTCGCAGCAAGGCCAGAAGAATGTAACAAGAAGTGAAATTCGAGGAGGCAGGCAACAACTTGATTTTTCGTGCTAATTAAATTTGAAGTTCAAAGCTTGCTCTTGTTGGCTGAATCTATTCCATACCAAGGGCTGCTTCAACTGCACTGTTTGTATTCGATTTTTTTTTATTTCTTTGTTTTGCTCACATAAAGTTTTCCTCTGAATCTTCTATGAAAATACAAGCACATTTTCTTTTCTAAACCCATGATGGCAGTTCCCTCACATAAGAACGAGGAAGAGTCTATCTCTATTATTAAAATGAACATTCAGGCTGACGCAAAAGATTGAACTTTTGGATAAGTTTTTACTGCTTCAATTGAGATTATAGATGATTGTCAAAGCTTAAGACCTTATGCAAAAATTATGTCATGAATTTGAGTGCTCTACTTCAAATTTGTCGTTGTTGTTGTTTGAGCATTTTTCTCGCCTGAACGATGCAGTAGACGCATCATAATAGTTTATGTTTTCATGAAAATTGTTGACCTTCTAGATCAGTAGAGATTACAGCCTGCACTTAACAAACATTTCGATGTCGTCTCTGCACCCTTCTTCTGGCTACCTCTGGCTTGGATTTTTAATTAGTTTTATAAACTAAACTGATAGCCCTTGCCACATGTGCTCCTGAGAGACTTCGATGTCTTTGCTGAGCTAGCTAAGGCTTCCTTGGCAACCAAGCTGCTCGATCCATAAATATAATACATAGCCCAAAAAGTTAATGAATATTAATACTTCAGTAGCTGGTGCAGGATCGGGTCGGGTCAACAAACATTTTGGTTGCTTTGTGGTGAGGGTTCAGACGGACGTTCCGTCGTTCAGTAAGAGTACTCGTGACACGGCCGGCCGGTTGACAGCTCAGTGGCAGTTGTCCCATGCCTACTAACTAACAAGACTTTTATTGTGTGTAAACACCATTCGTGTCGTCTATTGGATAATCCGTGCACTGCGTACGGAAGAGTACGTGTGCCAGCTGAAGAGGTGACATGTGGATCCTCGGATCATAAGTTTTGCCGCAGCTGCTCTTGTTAGTTTTTAATAGCATATTTTCATGCGTAAAGAGCATTGCAGAAATATTTAAACTCTGTCCCATTGGTGAAAGGACAAGTTTTCTGTTCTTGGAGGGAATAAGTTCTTTTCTATCTATATGATGCCTAGAACGTGCTTTACTATCTTTGATGCCCTTTTTTCTTTTGAGGAGATTTGCGATCTTTGATGTGAAAAGCTAGATACCCAGACCACATCAAGAAAAATGTCGGAACTCGTCCCTAAGCTTTACTATCAGCTCCCAAGGACTGGATTATGGGCCCATGTGATCCGATGACTGGATTAGCTTTTCAGAATCCACGAGCCTGCTATGTTGGGCCCAGCTAATGTCATATTTTATCTGATCCAAGACAATTTCGGCCTGCTAAAACTGGGAAAATGCCCAAATCAGAAAATTCCAACCAGCCCGAAGAAGAGCGTCATGGCCTGTTCTGAAAATTAGTCTCAGCAGGTAGTTCCCAACATTCAGTCATGGCCTGTCAAAGAGCTACTACGTGAGGACAACAACATGGAAATAATCTTCATATGGATCTCCACGGAGCAGGCAATCTGCTTGGTTTTCAAGATAGCGAGCAACATATTTGCTCTAGATAGTAAGCCATTATTCACAGAGGTTGATTTTCAAACTTTGAAAACACTTCCAAGATATATACAATGTTTTAAATATTTAACCTGTTCCTTTCATAATGTTGAAAGGCACACACAATTGTAAACGACATAGCACAAATAAAAAAAACTAATATCGTAAAAGGCAAAATATGAATAATGGGCCTTTATCGTGCAATGTTTTATGGGCCAAATGAACAGGGCTGACTACAATTCCTCTTGAAATGAATCGCTTCCACTCTCACGTCGTGCTGTTACTACACTGAGAGTCAAGGTTAGCAAGTTCAGGGTTGAGCGGTGGGAGTTTCGATTGTTTGGACACATTTGGTGTCGAGTAAGCTTTTTATTTGTGCAACTTCACTTCCTGTATAATCAATCAGGAGAATTACAATCAGTGTCCAGTAGGCTATATATGCAGGATGGCGCTACATTTTGCCACACACCCGCCTGCATTCCTACCAAAGCCTGCTTAGCTAGCTCATGTGCAACTCTATTACAAGCCCTGCTAGCATACATAAATTTGAAAAACAGAAAGCTACCACTTATGTTCTTCATCTCGTTTAGAATACCCATGATCGGAGACCGTTGAACCTCCCGCATCTCCCATAACTTGATCAGCTCCTGGCAATCCGTCTCTAGGTGTAATCTCAACACTCCTCTGCTTCTTGCATACAACAAACCATCCCGGCATGCCAATGCCTCCATAGTCAGAGCATCCATACAATGGTTGTATTGCAGTGCTTGAGCTCCAAGAAAATTGCCCACATCATCTCTGATCACGGCACCTGTTGCACCCTTCCTTAGAGTCCAACGTGGTATCCTCTTGCATACTGTCTTTAGGGAGAAGGCATAGGCATCAGAGCAAAGACCTCATGGCCGGAATATTCCTGCCTCGATGGTGAGGTAAGACGGAGAGGTAGCGACACAACAGGAAGTTGTAATAATAATAATAATAAAAAACAGGAGTTGTGGTGCAAGCAAGGTGTCGATAGTCATGTTTATCGCTTTTGTATATCAGGATGTGCACTCTTCTTGCCACCGACGGATGTAGATGCTCTAAGCCAAAAAGAAGCTGAGACAGTTACGTCCAGTTCCTTCATCTTGTCTTGACAGAACAACGTCCACGTACGTATCTCCTTGCAGTGTTTGTCACTTTGTACATCTGTAGCAGTACACGTAGCCAGAAGAAAACAAATCGATCGATGCGTGACTTGTTGAAGAGTACTGTTGAGCAATCATCGATGGCATGTGCTGATGAGGCAGCTAGCCAACCCTAACCTAGCCCTAACAGCCACGGCCGGACGGGCACGGACAAACTGCAAGAAACTGCCGACATCGATGGACACCGATGCGTGCAAAACTGAAAGGGAGCTTAACTACTCCTATATGGCATCGACATCTATCTTAGACGACATAGCAAAATACGACTCTAGCTGTGGTAAATAACTGGGCAACCTCATGCAACTTTATCCTTTTAAATGGAAGAGTCTCCCAACAAGTCACGCAGTTTGTGTGCAGATGGATAAATTTTGCAGATTATCAAATGCCGGTGAATGAGGAGACTACAGCAGCTCAGTGGCTACACAGCATGGTGAAACGAATGAACAGGGACTCAAGAAGGCGATGCACTGGAGCGATTCTATATACCTGGTGGAATATATGGAAGGAGAGGAACCGTCGAGTCTTCGAGGCCAAAATTCAGACTCCGCTGCATGTTGCACTTCTAGCAAAGGAGGAATTTGACATGTACTTGATGGCATGGGGAAAACTGGAAGCGTCGGTCCCTGTTGAGGGAGTGGAAGACCAGCCGGAGTAGCAGTAACTTCATCCCTCTTGCGAGCTCTTCCTGTAACAGCTATATATCTTGCCTTTTGTTTTTCTTTCTTGGCCAGTGTGTTGGCCTCCTAGCGTCTATTTCTCTATTCATCAGGCTTAGCAGTTGCTAACCATGGCCCCTGTATAAGACTATGTACTTCTACCTCTTTTCTTCTTAATGCAAGGGCAGAGCACCTGCCGTTTCTCGTCTAAAAAAAAAAAGACTAGGAAAAATTACCTTATATATATTGCTGAGAGCTAGCTGGAAAGCTCAGAATCTCCAAAGTGTTGCACAGATGATGGAGACGAAAATGGTTACTTGACCAAGATGGCACGAATGACCGGAGGACAACCTTAGCAGGCTGTTTTTTTGTGTCTCAGCCGGCTCGCTTCTGCATCGCTACAGCCTACAGATCATTACTTGTCCCTGGCTTGCTTTTGTAAAGAGTAAGACGTCCGTGGACGAGCTCTAGCGCCAGGGACACCAGTGGGGCGTTTTGCCGAACAGTTGGCGGGCGCTGGACACTGCACCAATCTGATGACACACACCCCAGCCGGCCGCGGCGTCCTTGCGAGGTCGAACACCAGAAATCTTTCCCTCACAGCGTCCAGTTACGCCACCAATGATTGATTTGGTAAATATAACAGGTAATCCACGGAGAATCTTGGGGTGGCAGCAACGGTCGTTGGGTGGCCTGGTGGACTGCTGCTGCAGATGCTGCAACTGTAAGCAGTAACCCAGCCGCAGTTAACAGTTTGGTCATATGTGTGCGCGCGCGGATGGACTTGGGTGCGTTCGCAGTGATGCGCGGAGCAGTGCAAGGCTGCAATGGATTCAGGCAACTACAGGGGATGCAGATGCAGCAGCCTTCGAGTTTGTTGTTGTTGCAGGGGACCTCGCCCCTTCCAGACTACAGCCGCCTATCCCCTGCTTTTCATGGTGTCCAGAGGGTTAATTTTCAGCTGTAAGGGAGGACATATAGCCGTAGCAAACTGAACAAAGCAAAGGTAAACTGCGCTGCAAGCCCTCACTTCCACTCAACCCAAAAGCCTAGCAGAATCCCTGAAACACATGACGTTCTTCCTCATACCTTTACAGAAAGAAGGTGAAGAACTTGTAGTGGGGTGTTCGTTTCATGGAGGTCTAAAATTTAGAGAGATCTAAATAAAAGAATCTCATTATTTAAGAGTATTAAATAAAGTCTAATCACAAAACTAACTGCAGAACCCCTGGTCTAATTCACGAGACGAAATTAGACGATGACTGTAGCAAAACATAGATTAATTAGACTCATTAGATTCGTCTCGTAAAGATGTACCCATCTGTAAAAAAGTTTTGTCATTAGACTTTATTTAATACTAGATTCTTTTTGTTTAGAGCCTTCTAAAATTTAGTGCTAAAGGAAACGAACATGCCCCTAGTCTAAAGTTACAATGGCATATGCAAATCAACTGAACAAGCATGCCTAATTCATCAGTATGCATGATGTCACCAAAATGCAGACAGCACTTGGTGGGCCCCCTCCAAGTAATAATTGGGCCACCATGCACGGTCCAGATCACTCCGCCATCTTGACGATGAATCATTGCAGCAGTTTTCTAGAGATTAACAAATCCAGGAGAGCTAGCCGAGCTGATTAGAGAGCCGCCCGTCGACCAAACAATTTAGAATAGCACAATTCGGTTTGTTATTGGGAGCTAGGTCCTTCCTCCACTAAGGACAAATTTGATTCCCAAGCATCATCAGCTAGGGTCTTTGCTTCTTACTTTGGCGTATATGCATGCACTTAAGAAATTAGAAGGGATCATAGAAGGGTTCTTAAATTAGGTGACAGCGTTTAGTACGACAGATGCTGATCGATGGCCGTGGGCGGTGGCGGCGCCGGCGGCAGCGGTTGTCGGGAGCGCCACCGATGTGACGGCGTCAGCGGTGGCGCCGGTCGCCGGCCGGCCGGCCGTGCTAGCTTGGAGGTTCACCTTCCTAACCAAGTGGACATGGTCATCATCAACTATTTTTAACACATAAACTAATTGCTCCCGTGAGATTGTACGTATGCACAGTTTGTCTGTACTCGTTCCCACTGATCTGATTGCATCGCCACGTACGCATGCATGTGCATGTGCGCGTAGCTTCCAGGAGGAGGCACGTGATGAGCCGCCGTGCATCGCGGCTGGTTTGCTCGTGTGACGACGAATTCTGAGTGCTGCCGCTGTGCAGCATTCACGCAAGGAGACGTTTAGTCTGGTAAATAACACAACCTGGTTTATATCACGCAATTTTTTCTAAGCTTATTAACCTTAACGTAGATTGTGGTAATGAGTCAGATAAAGTTACTACAGGTAATTTTGGCTAAATTTTCCATGTTAAGAAATTGGGCAAACCAGAATTGTAGCAGTAACCAAACACTGACTAAAAAATATGAATAACTAAGCTTAGTCCTGACAACCTTATGTTGCAATCCAAACATGCCCTTAGTTCGTTCGTGGAGAGATGACCCTTGTGCGGCGAATCATGGGGATAAATTTAGGACGGATTAACAGGCATAACGCCTGTCGTAATCTGTTGTCTTTAGAGAACCTAGTTCAAGGGACAAGGAGCTACTACTACACATGGATTGGAGAGTTCGTCTCTTGTGTTGTCTTGCGTCCGTGTGACAGGAAGTGTCAGCAGAGGGAGTCTTCGGAGATGCCCTAATTACAATATCAAGAGGGAGACGAAGCACCACGTAGCCGTGCGTCCATGGCGTCAGTAATGATTGGACTGAGGCAGGAGACCCATCTCATCGCGCTGGCTAATGCTAGCTTCGTAGCTAGTTAGGCGTCGCATATTTGCGGTTGACGTATGCGGCGGCAGGAGATTCCATCCATTGGGGTTTTGTCCCGGCCTGGCCTTCGATTGCATTCGCCTATGTTGCTGCACGTTCCTCCTTGTTTCGATGTCGGCAGCACAATTCGTACGATCATATACTCATGGATTTGGGGGGCAGCTGGGGACTAGTGTACACTGAAAAGATAAAATTCCAACTTGCACAAGTTTCCACATGGTTGAGAGAAGTTACGCCAACAGATGTTTTGGGAAAGAAAAGTTACAACGGGTTAAATGCATACATGTCGACAACTAAGGATCTAATCCAACTTTTAGCCACTCAGATATAAACATAGAATCTGTTGGAATTAGAGGCAAAATTTGACATAATTTAATCCAAAACTTAGAGACATAAATCAAAGCCATGACTAAAGGTAAGCAGCATAGTGAACAAGAATAGACATCACAATATCTATTTTATTGAAGAGAAAAGGAAGTGCAAGAAGAAACAATGAGAAAAGGAGGATGACATACTGAGCAGGCGCCGCAATGGAAATCGCCGCAGGAATACCACCGTCATCGTTTCCTGGGCCAGTCATCGGGAAGTAGTGGAAGTAGTCGTACGCGTGTTGAAGAGGAAGTAGTCGATCAACCACTAGCGAGCAGTCGCGCTATGCGCTCCCCAAAAACCTTATCGCCCTCCTATCCCGGGCAGGAACGCAAGAGGGGCGAGGTTCCGGAGGCCTGCTCTCCCAACGCCTGTGCACGCAGACGCCGGGACGAAGATGCTTACTTTTGCAACTACTTTTGTGACTAGAGGAGAGTTGTTCTTCGTGTCAATTCTCAATCCCCTAGCAAGCTATATATATATAGCATGGTGTAGCACGTGAAGGAGAA
>LAPY01001468.1:0-10679 GCA_000970635.1 Eragrostis tef
AAAAATATAATTAAAAAGTCGATTAAAAATAAAAAAAATTCGAATTGCTCACCTTTGTCGGTGCCATTTAGGCCCACTCATAGACCTCCAATCATGCTTACTTGGGCTACATATGGCCCAAGTACTATCCTCGACTTAAAATGGAGGGGGAATCGTTTGGACATAAAATGGAAGGAGCCGTTTTAGCACTGGACATAAAATGGAGGGGGAATCGTTTGGACATAAAATGGAAGGAGCCGTTTTAGCCATTTTGGTGAAAGTTGATAGCACTGGAATCGTTTGAGCGGCTTGATCTAAAAAAATAAAAAATAAAAAATTCGTTTGAGCGGCTGGAGCCTCCAGTGCTATCAACTGTCACCAAAATATAAACAGTTCTGAAGCTCGGATCGGATGTCCTGCATTTCGACGAATGGAAGATATTGTTTTCCCAAGAACAAAACTTGTGACATTTTGATATTCAAAGTTGGCTCGTTGAGAACGGCTTACTTTCCTTGTTCCGCTGACATTGTGTGCACCTGTGATGTAATCTGAACCCTGTTAATCTTGTACCGGATCAGATACCAGAGCTTTCATTATCTACTAGTAGAAATTAGAAAAAACAGATACCAGAGCTTTTGTTCTCCAGGTCCACTCACACCAAGTAGGATCTCTCATAAGCCAGCACTTTTGTCGCGTTGCCTATGGCCCTCCACGCAAGAAAACAAATCAGCTATAAGAGCCCCAGCTTTTGCGAGTAATCAACCTCGGGTTGCATTCACTCAATTGACTATTCGGAGAGCATTGACCACACCCATCTGGTGGTGACCACCCTTGATCATCCTTTCCGTTTATGCTAGCGGAATAAGACATGCTTGCATGTGATGTTGCACAGGTCCAGCCTCATTGCTCTCTGAAAACATAATTAAATTAACCAGAACCCCATGACCTTTTTGAGCTTTTAGAAGGCCTCCATTACCTTCACCAGTAAACTAAACTGGGTCGGCCTAATGATACACACGTTCCCAAAGGACGAGGAGATGCTTGCACAGCGCTTTCCGCTTTGCCCCCGAGATCGGAGACCGGACAGGTTCAGCGTTAGCGAGAGAAAGTACTTTGGATCGCAAGGTATCATGAAGAGATGATGAGTTGTGACCATATATTACTCGGCTATAATATTTGGATCGAGTACTATAGCCACATATTGTGTGTGCTAACTTTGACCATTGGTTGGAGCTTTTTTGCAGCTTACTGCTTACTTGGCGCGTGTCTTTACACGACAGCTGCCTAAGGCCTTAGATCCAATGATTGGATATATATCAATGTAGCAGTTTTTTATATACAGATGCCGTTGATTTTCAGATGCGGGGGCCTAGCGAAGTGAATGCTGCAACTTGTTTACAAGCACAAATATTCAGAAGCATAGATATGAAGTGCTACATTAATCCTAGCTAATCGGTAGTATCTCGCGTACTTATTTAATTGCTACCACGTAGAAATTATGCTAATGCAATGATGGATTGAATAAGACGGAGATGGGGTGTTCTATGTTAGCAAGATACAATTTTTGATGCGAAATACAATATTGCATCCGCCTCATAGACACAACATAACATAGTATGCAACATTCACTAAAAATGAAGAGGAAGTACTTCATCTATTTCAGTTGTTACTTTCACAGATCACGTTTGATTGCTTGTCTTATTAAAAATTATAAAAATATTATTTATTTTGTTATAATTTGTTTTATTATTAGATATACTTGAAGTTTGACTTAATTGTTTTTATATATTCATAAAAAATTGAATAAAAGAAATGGTCAAACGCGATGTCTAAAAGTCAACAACTGTTTATATTTTGAAACAGAGAGAGTATTTATTTCACCTAGCTATATAGTTCTCTGAACTAATATGTGAAGACTAGTATAATTCTTGAATAGTAGGTTTGGATATTCGACCTATGATTCTCAAAACGAAGTGTACTAGCATGTATCATGTTTGGATATTTGACCCACTGACGCTCCAATATATTTTTCCAACTAAACACCACACTGCTATCAAGGAAGACATGAAAATGGATGTATATATATGTCCCACAAAATCCTACCGGTTATGTACTTTTCAAGTGTGCCATTAGGTAGATACTCAAAGCAGAGCAGTCTTTGTCGTACATCTGCCATGACAATCTTCCCACTGAAATCACTTACTTTCCCTTGTGTATCAGCACAGTATCCGAGAAAGCGTACTATGTTTTTGTGTTAAATAAATTAGGAAGTAAAAATTAGCTTGGCAAGGACAAATTAAGCTACACGTGTAAGTGTCGGGGTTGTTGGATCGTAGACCGGAGTCTGTAACCCGAACAGAAAATAAAAAGCACGAGAATGAGAATAGCATACTGAGAATAAGTAACGGTAAAGATTTTTCATTAATAATTGCACAGGTGCTCCTCCCCCCTCTCAATGATGGGAGAGAGGTATTTATAGGATTGACCATGGGTCTTTTACACTTGCCAATATAACTAAATTCCTAGAATATTCCGTACAAAATTGTCCGAGGGGTAGTATTGTCTAAACATCTTCTTACACCCGAACTCACTTCTACCCTATGCCGATGACGCATGGGTCCCTTGCGTTGCTTCTGGGGCCCATCTTTTTCTGGGCGAGACGAGATGATTCTTGCTTCCTCTTCTTTCAGACAACGTCCGTTATCGGCCAAACAGAGAACACACACCTGGATAGACTTCAATGATTTTCTCAGCCATGCAACGTTGGTGGAGATGACGAAAGGCGTCGGACGCTCTGTCCCGTTACTCCCTTGCCCTCCAGCACCTCCTCCTGATGCATTACCCTGTAAGGGAAACAAAAAACCAAGGAGGACCAGAACCCGGTTGATACCAGATAAACCGAGAAAGGTATCATCTATTCTCATGTGAGGGAGAGCCCGAGCTTGAGGCTGTTGAGGTGCAAGTCCCCGTTCTCGGTTCTAGAGGGGCAAGAAATTCAGACGAAGGTGCGGAGACCCGACTACCACATCTTCTCATGCCCCTAAATACCTCCTCCTATTATTTTGGCCTACAAACGGCTTAAAAACTCAAGGGTGAAGTTATCAAAGTGAATCGATAGACTTAGAAACATGCATCGAGAATCTAGTGTCTCGGAAACCAAGACCTCGCAACTGAAAATGAGTGATTTGAAGTATTGCCCTACTGAAATGAGGCGGGAGTGAGTTCTCGGGGACAAATCCCCAACAGGGGTCAGCTCGTGACGATATCTGCACGACTCCATGTAAAAACTGCTTGTGATATATATGACCCCGATGTTAAGAGGGATTAGTACTTGATGACCCCATTGGATTCTTGTTCTTGCTTGTAGCTGAATGTCTATTTTGAGCCTGGGCTAATAGTTAGCTAAACAGCGGCTAAAAGTCTTCTTTGCCTCTAGCTGAAATTAGTTGGATATGTTTAGATCATGGCCAATAGTTAGCTCTAGGGTATTTCCATCTTTTGACGAATTGTTGCCTCCTTTAGTCCAAATTGGATGATTTTGCTTGACTAATGGACAAATAACTGGTTGGGCGGTTGGATAACAATGCTCCACGTGTTAGTCAGTCCTGTTTGAAGCAACAGAGGATTAGCTAACTGTTAATTCGTGGAAACACAACAAGGCCAAACGCTCCCATCTGGAGGATGTTTAGAAAAACCATGAGATGAAGTAATTTTTGAGAATGGAGTGAGTAGTGAGTACACGATAGGAGGACCCTCCCTTGTCTCCTGTTCTTACAATGGCATCGGTCAAACAGCGCTCCGACTGGCCGGTGCAGCTCCCTCCCGGCTACGCATCCTACAGCAAACTTTTGGCAGGAGTAAAGACCGGGAGAGCGCGAGAGCTCCAGTCCAGTCCAACTGCTTCTTTTCAAGGAGGAGTACTAGTCAAATCCCGCCTCCAGTCGTCGAGCCTACTCCAGCTTGCACTGTTGTCCAGGCCATGCTGCACACCGTAAAAAGGCTTTTGGCAGTTGCAGCACCTTAAAGGCACGGAAAAGAGAGCGCGCTCTGATCGACGTACTACCGCGTTGCATGCCACTGCTCACCCGGCATCAGAACAGCACTGCGTCTCACTGATGAGCGTGTTCAATTCATCAATCATCTGGCTCTCATTGTTTACTCGCGAGTCGCGAGAGGGCGTTCTGGAAAGCGACGTAATGCCGGGCGCTCTGGCCGACTGCGCGCGCGGACCCAAGAATGACCGGCCTTTGAACACAAGTTTACCGTTATTTACGTGGAAAGACGTGCGCGACCGGTGCAAAAGCAAGCCAGGACGTTGATTCCAGATTGTTAAACATGTCATGCTTGGTCCTCTGCAGGTTCTACGTACGTCGCGGAGTTACACATACACTTGCGACAAACTAACGACGACAACGCGTACGGGTACATTTTGCCTGACGATGTCCTGGATTAGTACTACTATCATGCAGGCGATGTACTCTAGAGTAATATATTTACTACTCCCTGGTGTACTATAAACACCACGATGACGCGGGAAAATAACCCGCCACGGCGCGTGACACCAGTTTACCCTGGAGACCATTGCTCTGAGCCCTTCACGTGGCGAAATAGTAGTAGGCGATGGCCGGGCATGCATGCACTTGTAACATTCATACCCAGAGATCGACCGGAGATGGCCCCGGCCCTACTATATGACACCTTTCTTTTCGTCAGCTGAGGCACTGACCATCAGCGAGTGTGCCCCAGCTAGATGCTACCGGATCTTTAAGCTACGAACTGCAAGCACTACTATATAGGTCGCAGCATCCGATAGCCTGGATTATGTGCTTGGACGCTGGCAGGCACACGGACCGCTAGGTACGTACGTACACCTTCAAATTAAAGGTTGAGATACCTAGTATGGCGCTCAATGCGGCAAGAGTTTCTATTGATGTACGTCATCCGGCAAATATCGTATGGCGCTCAGTGCTTCAGCTTTGGTCTTGTAGGCTTGACATGCTCACAGTGTATTTCTTCTCGAACAGGAGGAGATAGGAGTCGAAGCACCTTAATTTGAAGCCCCGCCAACCACAGCTTACCCACGCTGCATGTGATGAGAGGGCGCCATGAAACTCTCGATCCGGCCGGTCAGGTGAGTGCCAATCAATGTCGGGTCGTCGTCGATCGACGGGCGCGTCGCTATCGATCCCTTCAATTCGCGCGCATGCAGGCAAGCAGGCAGCTGCTGCAAGATCTCAAACACCGCGAAAAAGGACGGGGCCCCTCGTGGCGGGGCAAGCGTGCGCGCACGACCGGTGGCGCCGCGGCCCGGGACACGCAAAGCGCCGTCGGGTCGTCGTCGATCGACGGGCGCGTCGCTATCGATCCCTTCAATTCGCGCGCATGCAGGCAAGCAGGCAGCTGCTGCAAGATCTCAAACACCGCGAAAAAGGACGGGGCCCCTCGTGGCGGGGCAAGCGTGCGCGCACGACCGCTGGCGCCGCGGCCCGGGACACGCACAGCGCCCATGCATGAGCACCTCGCGCCTCCGTCGCCGTCGCGTCCGCTGCATGTTATCTATGCTTGCACGTTGGCGGATCAACCGCTTCGATCTGGGGTATACACGATTCAAAAGGGAGCGAGGCAGCAGGAGGCGGCAAGATTCAAAAACGTAGAGCACGAGCTATTTGCTCACAGTACGATACTACTGTGCGCACACAACACGTACAGTGATATGGTCGCGAAAGGGCTTAGCCTGTTGGTTACAAGAGACTCACGAGGACATCAGGTCCTCTGTTCGACCCCCTGTGAGAACGATTTTTTTATGATAGTAGTATTTAACGACGTTGTGGTTTTAGTGGTATGCGATGTTCACATTGACAGCAAGGCACTAATGGTGACTCGTCAGTCTCAAGGATTCCAGCCCAGTCTTCGAAGATGTGTTCATAGGGGTGAGTCTCTGAGTTGTACTATGTAATCTTAAAACACACACACACAGTGATATAGTCTCCGCCTTGAGTGTATACCACTACCACCACTTAATAAAATTATTTTCACGGTTTGTACTCCCTTCTTTTAAACTAATTGTAGCACATGAATTAGACCCGTTTCGCGGGGCTTCTTCAGCTTCAAGCTTTGGCTCCAACTCCACGGGTCCTGTGGCAAGCACTATAGCTAGGAGCTCCAATTCTCCTCCTAAAATGAACTTGGAGCCGATGAAGCTACTATTTTTGGCTCCACCGGCTTCAGCTCCACGACCATTGTTCATGCCTACCTGTAGCAAAGAGACGGAGAGATTACAACCAAACGGGACCTTAAGAAGGAGGAGGCCCGGAGGGGGGGGGGATGTGATACGTACAAAAAACAAGAGGGGGGGAACAGATACATATAATGATGTATTAAAGTGAGAATACTAAAACTCAACTGAAACGGAGATACTCCTAGTAATATTTGAGCGGGACAAAGGAACTTCAAATGTGTGGAGCGGTAGCTACTGCTGGAGCCAATGAAAGCTATTGCGAAATCGCGACCGACCGGACGACCAGTTTTTGTATATATGGAGTGGTATCCTTCATCAAACATGTGTAGCTTGTATGATGATACTGAGTTTCTTTCTTTTTTTTTTTTGCGAGGGATACTGAGTTTCTTATTGATGGTACACAATCTGGAGTCCAACACCAGCTGCAAATCACACTAGTGTGGCTAGCTAGGGTTGGAAACAATAGTTACAGCAGTAACTATCCTGCACAACTACACGCATATGTTCACTCCTATAGCCATGTTTCATGTGTCCGCACAGGACAAGTAATTCACGTGAGACCTGATGCCCCTATCCACGCCTTCGTTACACGCGCTACTAACAGCCCCCATCCATATATGAATATGATAGCTAGCCGATGCCACAGTACAAATCATACGAGCCTTAATCGGGAGACAAATTGCTGAAGACCTTTCACGTCTCGGTGTCCTCCGTAGCTGATGGCAACGTACGACAGATGCAGGCACAAGTACGTGCTGTGTACTCGTGTGTCCTGAATCCTCCAGCTCTGATGGATAGCCCGCCAAAAGGACCGCGGGACAAAGGCCAAGGGGAAGGCGGCATCGACACGTACCTTCGCTCTGCGAATTTGATCTGCTGATGGCACCGTATCGGCATCTTTCCATACGACCCGCGCATGCAATGCAACACACTGCTGGCCTTCATCAAAGTTTCAATGCTGGGCGCCGCAGCACCACCGGCCAGCAGCGACGGCAGATAAAACGCAGGAGATGAGACGAGAGTGCAGCCGGCACAAGCACAAGTGGCTGTCGTTGTAGCGCGATGGACGTATGGATGGGAAGGCGCCCGTACCGCATGCAGGTGGAAGATCTCGCGCCTGGCTCACGTGGTCATTTCGACCTGTCCACGTCCCAGCTTATCCTCTGCCTGATGCTCAGTCAAAGCGCGGTCAACCCTAGCTTCCTCCCTTCTCTCCCTCTGCCGCCACCTTTCCCATCGTAAATATACTTTGTACTACTGGTAATACAGTGTACAAATACTATACGTCCACAGCAAGCGCTGTAGCATCTTTAACCATTCCTGCAGGAGGCAAAACGTTAAATACACGGATCAGAATACAGAGCACCCATGTTGTCGCGACGTACGGTGCCCATCCGTTTGATGATCAGTCGGTCATCGCGAATCCGACTAGAGTATTACTTAGCCCGGTGCTTTAGCTTTAACGACGTTGCCTGGCTATAAAATACTGCCACGGGGAGCATGATGACATGCCTTGCCAGCCGTAGCCGCGGCACTATCAGGCGGGCGGGAAACGTACACTGCATAGGGAAACCGGAAATAAAGGCGGCCATGGCGCTGCAGAGAATGTATGTGTGTGCGTGGGAGCAACGAGCAAGCGAGCATTAGGTGGTGCCCTCCCACTTGCCCAAAGGAAACGAGCATGTGCCTTCGCCTTGTCCTGACGTGAGCTAGCTCTTGCCATGATCTCTTCCTCCCCTAAGCCTCATTATCGGAGTGCTAGATTGCTGCTTAAGATCTGTTCGACAGCTTGGCAGCGTGCTGTGCTCGCGTCCGGACAAGAAATGACCGAAATTATATGCAGATTAAACCTTGGATCGTTAGTCGGTCGGTCGCCGGTGGATGGGACGAGCAGTACGACGCCATGAATGACAATAGGCGCTTGGCCGCAGCGAGGAAGTTGTTCGGAGAAACGCAGACATGTTGGTCAGTCCAAGTCATCACGCTCCATGTAATCAAACAAACAGGGGTTTCCCGTGTGAACGTGGCACCCATACATTAGTCACAGAAAGTACATACTTACATGATTTGATGCAAATATATTTTCAGTGGTTTTTGGTTGACAACATGCGTGCATGGAAATACTAGCTCTCCCGCTAACGCCGCTCGTCCGCTGTTGCCTGACTGCGGCCTCTGCCGGGCCGGAGCGTCCCAAGCGACAATGTGCAGCGCGCGGCCATTAAATACACTCCTCATTTCTCCACTGCAGCAGCAAGCAAGGCTCCAAAGAAGCCTACGAATCCCCTCCCTCCTCGTCATCATCCGCTTCCCTAACAATGAAGCAAACGCCATTTTAAAACGCGCAGCTAGCCACCACCCTACACGGCAGATCTAGATGCTACCCTCGCGCGCGCCCATCCAAACCGCCACATCGATCGATCACCCGGTCCGCCACATCCGACCGACGACGACCGTTCCGTCGGCCCGAGCGTCCATCGTCCTCCCCATGCACGCGCTCGCGTCAATCTTCCCCGGCGCCTCGGCCCGGCTACTGCTATATATCGTGCCCCAGATGAGGGAACCCTACCCCTCCACGCCACGAGAATCGAGAGCTCAACTCACCTCGCAACACCACAAGTACAGCCACTGGCCACTCACACTCTCACTCACAGTCTCCCCCCTCTATCTCACACGCACGAACGAGCTGAGCTCGCTCCACTACTCACAGGAGCTAGCTAGCGCAGGGGGGAGGGGAGGGGAGAGAAGACCATTCATAACAGCGCGTGTGCGGACGATGCATGGCATATGTTAGTAACAACATGTACAACCCGGAGCACCACAAGTCCTCGTCGTCCTTCATGGCGCCGCGGATGTCCTTCTCCAGCGACTTCGCGCGCGGCGCCGCGCCGGGGGACGCGGACTTCGAGTTCTCCCTGGGCGGCGGCCAGCACCCGGCCGCCGCCGGCCACTCGATGATTGCCGCCGACCAGCTCTTCTCCAAGGGCCGCCTCCTGCCGCTACGGGAGGCCCCGCACGCCGGCGCCGGCGGCCGGCCCGTGACGCTGCGCGACGAGCTCCGCGCAGACGAGCGCCACGGCCGCGTGCCCCGCGCGCCCAACATCCGGTGGAAGGAGCTCCTGGGGCTCAAAAAGGCGCCCAAGAAGCCACCCGTCGCCGACCCTGCCGCCGGAACGTCGGCCGACGCGCACATGGTAAGCTCCTCACGCTGGAGTAGCTTCTTGGATCTTCAGTTCTTCGTACCTGTCCAAGTACCACCGCCGTGCAACGTCTTGTCCCGTTAGCACGCGGCATTGGCGTTTTTTTAGATTCTTGAAATGACCTGCAACTCTGCAAGAGTCTGGGTGCGGTAGAGTACTTGCCGCGTGCATGATTTTTCCAAAATAATTGGGAGCATAAATCGCATGCAAGTACCACTAGAAGCCTAGAACTGAAGTACAGAATGCTACATTGCACATCAATTTTTAGAGGTGACATTCTTTCAAATCTTCTCAGCTCATAGTGACTGACCGCAAATGTATTTGACTCTCGCAGGATCTTGGAGGCCAGTGAGGCACGCGAGACTGATGGAGCAAGATGGAATGCAATTGGTGATTGGTGAGGTAGTGCTTGATATTAGGTGGTAAATCGCTGGTGTGCCTTTGAGCTACTTGTTCAAACATCCGCTCGCTGATGATATGGCATCTTCATCATCAGTGCTAGCTTAAATTGGTGGATGGACGGTAAAAAAAGGGGGAATTTTGATCATTTGTTCTTGGGGTTGGTTCGTTCGTTCGTCGGGTAGGTGGTTGGCTGTGTGTAGTCAAAAAATTAACTCTAGCTGTGGCTCCTCTGATGTTTTGAAAGGGCCGGTTAAATGTAGTATTTTTTCCCCCCACATGGTGTGGTCCCTGTACGTGTTGTTTAGCTGTTCCCATGCTTGTCTGCTTTTGGCGCGGCCGCACCTCGCGCCTCCCATTTAGTACTTTGTACAAAATGTTTGTGGGTAGTACTAGCTAGTAGTACCGCTAGTAGCTTTTGAGTTCAATGAAGTGTAGTATGTCCGTGAATTTCACGGGGTTTCTGAAGGAGTTATAATGCTGTTTCGATCTGCTTGTAAAATATTGTGGCCAGCTTCACATTCTGGAGACAGGAGTGACACCTGGTTGTGAAGCGAAATGTACAGCATGAAACACAAGTTCATTTCGTCACTAGAGCACCGTATGCTTACTGCCTAAATTAAAGACGATGTCATAAAAGTTGAAAGGCCGCCCCTGGAACAGGCGGCCCTGTTCAAACAGGTGGTCAAACATGTGCCGGCCGGTCACCAGTCGTCGCCGGATAAAGATCGAAACAAACAAGAAGGGAAAGCGGGGCGCGTCCGTGCTTATCTAAATGCATGTAATCAATCCTGGGGCGGGCGGTCGGGGGCGGGGGGCCAGTGCCGTCCGTCGTCAGCTCCAGCATGCGTGCCCCTTGTCCTCTT
>LAPY01001468.1:75536-86367 GCA_000970635.1 Eragrostis tef
GGAGGGCTGCGGCGTCATCGACTTGCGGCGACGGATGCCGGACAGGAGGCCTTGCTCGCCTCGCCGGAAGTTCTCGTTCGCGAATTCCCACCGGTCTGGCACCACCTTCCGGAAACCCTGCATGGACGGTAAACATTGGTCATGAGCGTTCATTGTTCAATGCAAATCATGGCCAAAAACACGAGGAAGAACTCAAGAAAGGGTAGAAATAGAGTTAAAATTGACAAAAAAAATCATGTGTTTGCATCCGATTTTTATCCTCTCGTGAATATTTAACAGACAACTTTAAAGCTAAAAGGCATCAGCATCCACTCTCCGTTCCAGTCAAAAAAAAAATCACTCTCCATTGTACTGACCCTGTACCCACCCGTGACGCGTTCTGCTCTTTGCTAATACCGATGTGAGGCTTTGTGGAGAAGGGGTCCTTCGGGGATCCCTCATCAGGGGAGTTCGTCCAAGATTACAGAGGTTCAGTGGGTGTTCAAGCTTCGCTGTTTTGCGTCGTGCTGGGCGACGGCGGAGCTGTGGAGGTCGGCGGCGTGATTTAGTGACGGCGACGATATGCGGTCTGCAGCGCGTCGGGCAACGGCGGCTTTGGTTTGTTGGAGGCGTGATTGGCGACAGCAAGGCTCTGGGGCTCTTAGGGGTCTCATCGGTAAATGCCAGCTTTCTTATGTAATCTGTTTTGGGCTTTTGTCTTATGTACCTTTCATCGCATGGAGACACAAACGGAGTGCGACATCCCTCGTCACGCATCCGGGCCTAATGGTGATGATATCTCGATGGACGCGATTTGCTTTGCTGGGTATAGGTGTAGAGGTGTTTGTGTGCGTTGGAGTGCATCGTGTGAGTCGGCGCGTTTTTACGTGTACGAACAGATACTACATTTATATTCAGTTTTGAGAGGTTTAAAAAAATATACTGTGTGTTGTATGATTGCTAAAATCTCCACTGTACCGGTTGGTCTGGAGGAAGATATGCAAGAGAGAAATGCTGATGGAGCTGGATGAATTAATGCATCGGCAAGCTTACACTGAAGTCTGATGGTGAAAGTGAAACTGATGCCGGACCAGAAGACTGGGGCTCACAATCTAGAACGTGAAATGATAAAACGAGTGGAGAGAGTTTAGCTGATATATAGTTACTTAGGGCCTCTTTGGTAGGGTTGTGGTTGTGCCGGCTTCGGCTGTGGCTATGGCTTCTTTGAAAAAACAGCTGTGCTGGCTATGTGTGCGGCTGTGCCTAAAACGTTTGGCAAAACGGCTTTTTTTGCAGCTTCTTCATATTTTTAGGAAAAAATATAGAAAGACGAGAGCATTGTAGAGAAAAAAAGCCGGTGAAGCTATCATTTTGTAGCTTCATGCTTCACCTCTTTTTTGGAAGGAGCTTTCTCCTTTTTTTTTAAGGAGAAGCACATGAGGAAGCACCCCCTTTGGTTGGAAATCACGTGAAGCCGCTGAAGAAGCCATTGAAAAAGCCCTACCAAAGAGGCCCTTAGTTAGATACCAATTATGCTAAATCAGAGCACTTGTTTCTAATTCTCCTTGGGGTGGCAGAGCTTATGAAATTAAACTGATCACTGTATCACACTTGGTTTCAGATTAATGTAACAAGGGGGCTCCCTATTACCAAAAAGGATAATTAGCTAGGGAACTAAGGGAAGCATCAAAAGAGAATAGTTGCATTTGAGATGTCAAACAAGAACAAATGTTTGCCAGCTTATCAGAACAAACGTGGCTATGAGCTATTGCAACTTTTGCAAATGCCCATTTCAGTCATCGCCAAGTCGTGGAAAGTTTCAGAACGGCAAGAGTAAAAGGACTTGGTTGGATTCCACGCGAGACGTCGAAGTCTATCCACGTCTAGAGACAAATATGGTCATCCAGATAACGTCTTAGCCATTCGCATGCTTAGATATGCTATCTTATCATTAGAATAATTCAACGATCATCAGTGAGAACAAACTAGCTAAGGTGTGTGCTTTGACGACTATAGTACTCGACAAGTCACCACGTCATGCGAGAAATTCGTGGGAGCCAACTATGGACTCAACCGCACGCATGTTCACTCGAGAAAACCTTCATTCAAACCATAAAAAATCTTGACAAAAAACAAACAATAGAAAGCTAGCACACGCGTCCAATTCCTATCTAACCTTATATGATAGCTCAGGGAACAACCCAGAATAGATCGAAACTTCCACCGAGATTCATATTCCATTCAGAATCGATCGCAGGCCCCCCGGCGCACTAAACTATCATGGTTTTGTCGCCACTAATATCCGTGGCGTGTCAAGCGACCAAATCAAGCACCTAATTAACTTTGCGTTTATGGAACCGCCTGCTCCTAGCTCCTTGCGTGCCGTGACGTGTCTCGCGACGCGAAATGAACCAACAACTCTAGTATTGGAAATGGTCACCACGATGGCATGCAGCTCCATTATTATTGTACCAGACATATACAGCACAAAGATACGATGATTGCACTTGCAAACAACTTATATTAGTTTTTAAAAATTATTAATAACAATCTCACAGAAGTG
This sequence comes from Eragrostis tef, assembly GCA_000970635.1. Lineage (NCBI taxonomy): Eukaryota > Viridiplantae > Streptophyta > Magnoliopsida > Poales > Poaceae > Eragrostis > Eragrostis tef. The sequence goes on from LAPY01001468.1 coordinate 78,079, forward strand.
AAAGGAGTCTTGGCCTAGTGATTAAGGCACCTTGGGTTCGACTTGTGTAATTCTAAAAAGAGAAGTAACCGACTTCTATAAAAGGGTCAAAAAGAAGTAACCATCAGCTGGAGGTTGAACCTCCCTTGTTTTTCTTTCATCCCCATTCTTCGTATCTTTTTCTCCTTTATCATTTCTTAAAGCAATTTAGAACCGATAGGCACGCTTTGCGTGGGAAAAGAATTTAAAGGAAAGTCGTAGAGATTGACCTATGTACGCATCAACGCGATGACCCCAGCACCAAATCTGATTTGACCGTCTAGTACCGTCTACAGAAGGAGGTACGTACACCACCCCACCAGACACCAGTACACGGACAACAGTTACAGTTGCGCAACACGACAAGGAAACGCTTGCTCGATTCCTACGTTTTGAAAAGGTGCTCGCTTATCTCCATCGGCGCCTACGATCGATCGCGATCGTCTTCTTCCTCTGCTGCCCTGTAACGCAAACGATCTAGACTCGTCGGCCACACAGCTGCTTACGTCTAGATGTTTCGTTTAGTGGATCACTCGACAAATCACGCATTAAGGTTTGTAAACAATGACCCCACGAAAAAGCCCTACCAAAGAGGCCCTTAGTTAGATACCAATTATGCTAAATCAGAGCACTTGTTTCTAATTCTCCTTGGGGTGGCAGAGCTTATGAAATTAAACTGATCACTGTATCACACTTGGTTTCAGATTAATGTAACAAGGGGGCTCCCTATTACCAAAAAGGATAATTAGCTAGGGAACTAAGGGAAGCATCAAAAGAGAATAGTTGCATTTGAGATGTCAAACAAGAACAAATGTTTGCCAGCTTATCAGAACAAACGTGGCTATGAGCTATTGCAACTTTTGCAAATGCCCATTTCAGTCATCGCCAAGTCGTGGAAAGTTTCAGAACGGCAAGAGTAAAAGGACTTGGTTGGATTCCACGCGAGACGTCGAAGTCTATCCACGTCTAGAGACAAATATGGTCATCCAGATAACGTCTTAGCCATTCGCATGCTTAGATATGCTATCTTATCATTAGAATAATTCAACGATCATCAGTGAGAACAAACTAGCTAAGGTGTGTGCTTTGACGACTATAGTACTCGACAAGTCACCACGTCATGCGAGAAATTCGTGGGAGCCAACTATGGACTCAACCGCACGCATGTTCACTCGAGAAAACCTTCATTCAAACCATAAAAAATCTTGACAAAAAACAAACAATAGAAAGCTAGCACACGCGTCCAATTCCTATCTAACCTTATATGATAGCTCAGGGAACAACCCAGAATAGATCGAAACTTCCACCGAGATTCATATTCCATTCAGAATCGATCGCAGGCCCCCCGGCGCACTAAACTATCATGGTTTTGTCGCCACTAATATCCGTGGCGTGTCAAGCGACCAAATCAAGCACCTAATTAACTTTGCGTTTATGGAACCGCCTGCTCCTAGCTCCTTGCGTGCCGTGACGTGTCTCGCGACGCGAAATGAACCAACAACTCTAGTATTGGAAATGGTCACCACGATGGCATGCAGCTCCATTATTATTGTACCAGACATATACAGCACAAAGATACGATGATTGCACTTGCAAACAACTTATATTAGTTTTTAAAAATTATTAATAACAATCTCACAGAAGTGAAAGGAGTCTTGGCCTAGTGATTAAGGCACCTTGGGTTCGACTTGTGTAATTCTAAAAAGAGAAGTAACCGACTTCTATAAAAGGGTCAAAAAGAAGTAACCATCAGCTGGAGGTTGAACCTCCCTTGTTTTTCTTTCATCCCCATTCTTCGTATCTTTTTCTCCTTTATCATTTCTTAAAGCAATTTAGAACCGATAGGCACGCTTTGCGTGGGAAAAGAATTTAAAGGAAAGTCGTAGAGATTGACCTATGTACGCATCAACGCGATGACCCCAGCACCAAATCTGATTTGACCGTCTAGTACCGTCTACAGAAGGAGGTACGTACACCACCCCACCAGACACCAGTACACGGACAACAGTTACAGTTGCGCAACACGACAAGGAAACGCTTGCTCGATTCCTACGTTTTGAAAAGGTGCTCGCTTATCTCCATCGGCGCCTACGATCGATCGCGATCGTCTTCTTCCTCTGCTGCCCTGTAACGCAAACGATCTAGACTCGTCGGCCACACAGCTGCTTACGTCTAGATGTTTCGTTTAGTGGATCACTCGACAAATCACGCATTAAGGTTTGTAAACAATGACCCCACCCTGAGCAGAAATGAACAGTGGAACATGTGTGCGCGGCCGCTGGTGGTCACAAGAGGTGGCTCAGCTAGATTCTACTAGAAAGAACGGGCTGCTGAATCGGGAAATTAACTATAGAGCAGAAGTAGCCTGGCCGCGACAACGAAAGGTCACCCACGGCTAGGCAAAATATACACCCAAACAGGAAAAATCTAATCTAATATTGATCGATGAGACGAGCAGAAAAAAAAAATACTAAGAATGATGATGCAGCAGTAACAAGAGGAAAGGGATGAAGTGGGGGGAGAAGAAACTGATGAGGAGGAAGGGGAAGAGGGTGTGTACGTACGTAGGTGTTGAGCTGGCGGACGAAGGAGGAGAAGTTGGAGTGCTTGAAGTGGAGCGGCAGGAGGTCGCGCGCGAACTCCACGGGCTTCCACACCACAAAGGATCGGCCCTGCTCCGCCCACGAGATCACCTCGTCCGTGGCGCGCTCCTCCACCATCTGGTGCGTCTTGGTCAGGAACGGCGCCGGCCCGCCGCCTCCACCCCTCCCGCCAGCCTTGGCCGGCTGCCCCGCCGCCGCCGTCGCCATCTCCGCTTCAGCCATCTTAATTACCACCAGTCCACCACCGATCACACAACTCTCAACTGCTACGCACTCCCTACTGATCAGTAACTGATCCCTTGTTCTTTTGTGTCTAAGCTAGGTTGGTTGAGCTATCTACGAAAGAAGAAGTTAAGGCTGCCGACTGAAGAAAGAAACGGCTAGCTAGCTGGCTAGTAAGAGGCGGCTGCCGAGAAGAGCAGGAGGGCGGTGAGGAACTCCCAGCCCCAGACGTAGAACCCGGTGACGACCGCCCTCCGCCCGCGCCCGCGCCCGCACCCGCCCGCCTCTACGGTGATGGTACCAGCAGCTAGCTCCACCTTGATGGATCAGCTCTGTCGTCTGTCTTGTCCCGGTGGTGGCCGGCGCCTCTTCGCTACCTCGGCGTCGCTTCTTCGGGGAATCGCCGGCTCGATTTAAAGGACGGAGAAGGAACACAGGTGATTTTTCCGGGGTTCGTCTCGTCACGCCGTCGTGCGCGACGAGGCAGTTGCTTTCGGCTTTGGGATTGTTGCTTGCGTTCTGGTCAGTGTTTGTGCTGAGCCGAGCCATCCGGGTCCAAATAAGAAGCTTCCCCTGGTGTAGATAGAGTAGAGTCGTGGGCGCCGCGCTTTTCCCCGTCTCTACCACACTCCGGTACACCCCTCCCACCGTGAACCGTCTCTCAAACCGTCACGTCAGAGTGGGGACGGCCTTTGACTGGTCCGGTGGTTTGGGCTGGCTCGAGTGCAGCGAGGTTGGGAGGGCCGCGCGTCCCCATCCGGGGTGGAGGACGAGGTGCTGTCCTTTTGGTCCTCGTCGCCACGCTTGTTCCAGAAATTTCAGGTGCGGAATTCCTTTCCAGACGAGAGGAGAGAGAGAGACGCTCTTGCAAAAGTAAAACCAAATGCGCGTGGAAAAGCCGCGCGCGAGAACGAACGAAAGCGGACTCGTGTCCACCACCTCCCGATTGATTTGTCCACATCCCGTCGACGTCACCCCAACTTGAGGAACCGGACGGAACGGACGCGCGTGAGCCCGGCCGTCGACCGGCCGCGGAATCGTCGGAGAGAGCACGTGTCGCGGGTACGTACTCTGATGAGCGGAGCTGACCTCTGTTCCGTTGGATGCATATGTTGGGTAGTGTATTTGATCAAGCGCAGCTGCCACTTTCATTCTGGCATGATACGGCGCGAGGAATGGAATGCGAAAATCAGCCGCTACTTGCGACTAATCGACACTCGTTAAGAGGTTATAACCATCAACCTTGACATTGACATGCGGCCTGTGGTGTGCCGTGCGTCAGACTGACGGGAATTACAGGTGGACTGAACGTGTTCGTTCCTCGGTAAGAATCGTCGACGCCTTCCATCATCTCCCAGAGTTTCTGTATGGATAGCCCCGCGTAATGATTCCGAGAGACGCCATTTTTGAGCGCATCTGCAGGGCGACGACAACGAGCGAGTAGTCCTGTTACACCAACCCCCACATCCACAGTTCCTATCCGTCTTTAGACCATTGGAAGGTTCTATTGTACGAGGACCAGCACATCTTTCTACAGCGACCGGGAAGATGGCCATGGCCGTTCTCCCGTGCACCCCGCTCCCATGGATACGTATGTACTGGCGGGGGGCGCCAAAACTTGAAAAGGCGAAACAGATGGCGAGGCAACTTGGACTATAGCGAGCTAGCGTGCCCTGCGTTTTTCTTTCCGGCCGAGGGGCCGGGGGTTGGTTGCTTGTCCAACTCGGCGATCTCACGAGAGAGAGAGAGAGAGAGAGAGAGAGAGAGAGAGAGAGAGAGAGAGAGAGAGAGAGAGAGAGAGAGAGAGAGAGAGAGAGAGAGAGAGAGAGAGAGAGAGAGAGAGAGAGAGAGAGAGAGAGAGAGAGAGAGAGAGAGAGAGAGAGAGAGAGAGAGAGAGAACCAAAGGCGCGTGGAAAAGCCGCGCGCGACGCGAACGAAAGCGGACTGACTCGTGTGTCCCCGCCGATGGCTTGCGCGCTCGCCCCACCACCTCCGATTGAATTGTCCGCATCCCGTCGACGTCACCCCAACTTGAGGAACCGGACGGAACATACTACGCGCCTGAGCCCCGGCCGTCGATCGGCCGCGGAATCGTCGGAGAGAGCACGTGTCGCGGGTACGTACTCTCATGAGCGGAGCTGACCTCTGTTCCGTTGGATTCATTTGTTGGCTAGTACTGCTATTTGATCAAGCGCAGCTGCCACTTTCATTCTGGCATGAAACGGCGCGAGGAATGGGAATGCGAAAATCAACTGCTACTTGCGACTAATCCACACTCGTTAAGAGCCGCAAATATAACCAGACCATCAACCTTGACATGCCGTGCGTCAGGCTGACGGGAACTTCAGGTGTACTGAACATGTTCATTCCTCGCGGTCTGCTAACGAAATACTCCTACGTAGGTACAAATCAAGAACCAATCTAAAAAAGAAAAAGAGAAAAATTAGGATTGTCGACGCCTGCCATCATCTCCTAGAGTTTCGGTATGGATAGCACCGCGTAAGGAAGTAATAAAACAATGATTCCGAGACGCCATTTTTGAGCGCATATGCAGGACGACGACAACGAGCGAGTCCTGTTACACCAACCCCCACATCCACAGTTCCTATCCGTCTTTAGACCATTGGAAGGTTCTATTGTACGAGGACCAGCACATCTTTCTACAGCGACCGGGAAGATGGCCATGGCCGTTCTCCCGTGCACCCCGCTCCCATGGATACGTATGTACTGGCGGCTGCCGCCAAAACTTGAAAAGGCGAAACAGATGGCGAGGCAACTTGGACTATAGCGAGCTAGCGTGCCCTGCGTTTTTCTTTCCGGCCGAGGGGCCGGGGGTTGGTTGCTTGTCCAACTCGGCGATCTCACGCAAGTAAACGCCTCACCAACTGAAACAAAAGCGAGGCGGAGAAAAACGGGGCCGGGTGGCCGGGTGGGGGAAGGTGGCCGCGGCTCTCGCTGACCGGTGACGCGCGACAACTTGCAGACTTTTCCGGCGCCCGCTTTACTTCTCCGCACACCACCGCACCGGTTGCATGCGTTGCATACCGCGATGCGATGGTGTGTGCACGTACGCGTGCCGGGCTGATGACGTGCTTCCGTTTATATGTGCTCCTCTGGCTGGCTGGACGGCGAGCAAGCGTCGTCTGGTTTTGCTGATCTCACGTGAGGACGGAACGGGATAGTAGTGGACTAGTGATACGTGCAGAAAATTCCGCTTGGTGTTTTCGTTTGACTGTTTACACTGAGCTCGAAGCCTAATGGGAAAGATGTGTTCGTTTTTGGTATATGGTCTCTGCTGAAACATTCAAATCAGTGACTCTCCAGAGATTCCGAGATGGTGGTTTCGGAGTTTGGACTGGACTCCGGAGGTTTTGCAAACTTGTATGCGCGCAGTTTCTTTTTTTTTCCCCTCTCTTGCTGCTGCTACTTTGTTTTTCTTAGCTTTAAACCTTCACCGACGTTTCATCTACAAGAAATATTCTCCACTATTTTAGGGTATAGCTGTATAAACATACTGATGACGTTTAGCACAGCGGCAACTAAAAACACCACTATTTTAGGTTGTGTCGTTTCTTCGTCAAATTTAAAAGGGCCTTTCTTTGAGAGAAAGAGAGAGCATCCAAAATTGTCTTCGATCCAAAGCCCACAAGCCCTATGCATAGGGTAGGCCCAAATTAATAAAACCAGCACAACAAGGCTGAGCCTCAATCACAAGAAAATTCGATTGTAAAAATTTGGCCCATTATTCATCCGCAAAATGGTCCAGAAGTGGCTTGCTAAAAGCTAGGCCTAAGCCCAAGCAAATTTCGATCCGTATACGCGGTCAGCCCAGGCGTTTGGATTTTCTTACGAGGACTTTTCTTTTAGGTAATTCTTACGAGGACTTCAGCGCTTGTGATAATTCAGCGTTTGGATTTTCATACGAGGGCACCACGACTCAGTTCCTTCGATCCAGACAGCAAAATAATCGGTGTGCTCAAGCGCGGTAGTACATAGCCCTAATTCGTGCAATTTACAAGCAAAAAAAAAATCGTGCAATTCACCTTTGGACTGTAAAAGGAATTCTTACGCAGTAGGAGTGGCTTTTGTTCGTGCAGTTCACCCATCAGACATTGAGTGCGTTTAAAAGGAACTCGTACGGTGCTAGTACGCATGTCACGTAGGCGTGGCTCTAATCCTCAAGCACATGGTCGCACGTGTGCCGATCACCTGCTCGGGTTGACATGCTCTCCCGCAGGAACCATGAGTCACCTCTTTGCACATGCCAGCAATTCAACTCCAACCGCCCATCTTTCCGTTCCACTTCACCCCTTGCTCCGTTCACTTAAAGCTTTCGGTTTAACTTCTATTACAAGTAGGGTGGTATTAGCTAATTAAGCTGCTGGGACGTGTAAGTTGCGGTGTTTTTTACTCCAGCGTCAGAATGTGGCCGCCGCCTGCTGGTGGTGCTTCTTTTTACTGCGGGCCCGGTAGCTGATTTTTTTTTTCCAATGGGACAAAAGCTGAAAACCCGAAGGGCCGAAGCAAGTGTAAATTGCCTCGGCAGCACCCGTTCACCTGTTAACTTCAGCCTTCAGCATGTTCCAGGAACAGGCATCATTAAGCAATGTGATTTTCATTTTCTGGCTGGCCAGAGGCACAGGGCTGAGTCTGCAGTTTTCACATGCACACATGGTTCCACAGCGAGAACCACAGCTTGGCCGGCCGAAGATGAGAGCGTGAAGGCCCAGTCACTGTCTAAAGCAACTGCGTGTTTTGTCTCTGAATCAGGCCATGGTTTCGTGTACCATGTCGTTATCCTAGGTGGCACTCATTTCACACAACGTGACAAAGGCCTTCAACCAAAGCATGGTAAGTAAAACAAGAATATATGATCGACGGGGAGGCCTCAATCATTAAGCAAGCAGGAGCAGTCCCTGTGATCCACAAAAGGCAGCCCAGGCATTAACATTGATTTGCTATTTCTTGTAAAGCTGTAATTAGAGTCTGGGCTTCTCACCTTTGTAACTTAGCTAATGTGTAGGTCTGATTCATCGCCCCCTTCCTTCTCTTTTGTACAAAGTGTAAATTGCTGTAGAGTTTATTTTAATAAAAGTTCAGGCAGACCGCAAGTTTGCCGTTGTTCCCGTCAAAAAAAATTATTGATTTGCTAATTTTCTAGCTAGGTTTATCACTGTACTTCGTCATTATCTATCCAACGTATTTTGACAGTGACAAAGCACGCGACAAGGCCAACAAATGGTAGGTCGGAGATTACCCAAGGCAGCAAAGCGGCGCAATAATAGTTCCTGAATCCAATCGCAACAAGTAATCGCCTTCCGCCCAGGAATGTCACTGCCTCACTACCTGCACCCTTGTGCCTAGCCGCTAGCGCGACAGTGACTCGCAGCCAGACAGCCATCGAAAGTCTTACGGCGGCGGCCGGCAACAGTTATTGGGCTCCGTC
>LAPY01001469.1:21794-37074 GCA_000970635.1 Eragrostis tef
TTGGGTGGAGAGAGAAGCCGCAAGCGGACGGCGTGCGGGGCCGCTTTCTGGGGTGGCGCGAGCGGAGGCGGGCTGGGCCTCTTGTAATGGTCTGGAATAACGGCGTCCACTTTGGACTCGCCGAGCCAGCAGGTAATATCCAGCCCGGCCCGGAAGACTTTCTAGAGCCGGCCTACTGCGGGGGTACGTGGCGCCACCTGTCCTGCTACGTGCCCGGCGGACAGCCGGCGTCGCCGTCGCCCATGGCTTCGGTGTCCGCCGTGATGCTGCCGCGCTCCTCCCCGCGCGCCCGCTCGCACAGTAGCGTTGCATTTGGAGGGGCGCGCGCGGTGGTGGTGTGGAGGCAGCAGCGGGAGGACAGAGGCGAGAGCGGCGCACAGTATGGCGGGATCAGGGGAGGAGAAAAACGGCGGAGTGGCCACGGTGACTGGCGGCGTGGAGGACGCCTACGGCGAGGATCGGGCAACGGAGGACCAGCCCGTTACACCGTGGGCCATCTGCGTCGCCAGGTCTATATTTTTGTTTCCTTCTTTTTCAGTTCCACCTTTGATGTTTCAGTTAGATATCACTCGATTGTACGGTCACGTACTCACTTTGAAAGTTATTACGATCACGTTAATGGCTTAGACGACCTTGTCTCGGGTGAAGTTGAGAAATTTCTTGTCTCGGGTCTTTCAGTACCCATTTCAGGTTTTGAACTTGCCGTATGAAAAGCTTGGAGTAGTCTTAACCATGAACTTAATTCGGCTGTTCAGTTTTTTCAGAGAATAAATAAACTAGCTAAAAGCTGTAGAAGAAACTGAACTTGTATTCTGATTTTGCCTTCCACTTCAAGACTGTTATTTCTGACATTACCGGGCTTTCAGTGGTCACTCCCTGCTGAGGGATCCACGGCACAACAAAGGGCTTTCATTCACAGAGAAAGAGCGGGACGCGCACTACCTGCGGGGATTATTGCCTCCGGTCGTGTTATCTCAGGATCTCCAGGTTCTTTTCTTCCAACACCTTATGCGTTTTTTTTCAGTCGATGATCTCGCTGAAGCGTGTACGTGCAATCTTCCGCAGGAGAAGAGGCTGCTGCAGAATGTTCGTCAGTTCCAGGTTCCGCTGCAGCGTTACATGGCCCTGATGGACCTACAGGTATGCTCATGTCCAAATAGAAAGTTGGATGCACGGTATCAGATGATGATAGGTAGCTGCGTCAGTCATTTGTATCTTTCTCGTGCTGAATGATCCATATGTTTTGTAGGAAAGAAATGAGAGGCTTTTCTACAAGCTCCTGATCGACAATGTTGAGGAATTGCTCCCTGTTGTGTATACACCGACAGTGGGGGAGGCTTGCCAGAAGTATGGGTCCATCTTCAGACGACCGCAGGGATTATACATCAGCCTCAAGGAGAAGTGTGTTTTCTCCTCCACTTCGTCGTATAGTGTCTGCATCATTTTTTTATTTTTCAGATGATGCTAATTACGAGATACTTTTCACGCCAGGGGGAGGATTTTGGAGGTTCTGAGGAGTTGGCCAGAGAAGAGTATCCAGGTTATCGTTGTTACTGATGGCGAGCGCATTCTAGGCCTGGGGGATCTTGGCTGTCAGGTTAGTTTATTTGCCCTGGCATTCTTGCTTTGTCAAGGGTCATTTGCGATTCTGATTTTTTTTTGTTGAAGTCCATTGTTGCTGCTTATTGCTTTTTGTAATGTGAAATTATCGTTTTATAGGGAATGGGAATTCCTGTGGGCAAGCTTGCATTGTATACTGCTCTCGGAGGTGTCCGGCCATCTGCTGTAAGTACTTTACTTGTGAATATATCATATTCAATGAGTAGACTGATATAATGTTTCCTGTGATGTGCCCTAGTGCTTGCCTATCACCATTGATGTGGGAACAAACAATGAAAATTTACTAAAGGATGAATTCTACATTGGATTAAGGCAAAGAAGAGCAACTGGCCAGGTTCCGTCCTATTTGCACTGGATAAGCTGATTCAACTATTAAGAACGATTGTACTTATTACTCATCTTCATTAACTGAATTAGGAATACTCTGAACTTCTGGATGAGTTCATGGCTGCAATTAGGCAGAACTATGGGCAGAAGGTTCTTGTCCAGGTACAGAAAATTGTCGAAACTGAATCATTTTGCTTTTTATTGAACTTCCGCAACTTTTTTTTGGGGTTACAGTTTGAAGACTTTGCAAACCACAATGCGTTTACACTTCTTGAGAAGTACAGGGAAAACCATCTTGTCTTTAATGATGATATACAGGTACTCAAACCAGATATTTGTTTCTTTATCGTACTGCTCCTCCTTATCAAACTGATGAATTTGTTCCATGGTAGTAGTTGGTATACCTGAACTTCGAAACTGTGGTATTGCAGGGAACTGCTGCGGTAGTACTAGCAGGGCTTATCGCCTCTCTGAAATCTGTTGGTGGAACTCTAGCTGATCATACATTCCTGTTCTTTGGCGCAGGAGAGGTAATGTGACCTTTTTGCATAGTAGAGGTTGAACCTACTGCTCACTATTGCTTTAGACTGCTTCAAGATGTTTGATAGTCCTTCACGACTACATCACTCATATACATTATTTTCTTTTACATTCTCATGAAACTTCAAAATCAAATGAAAATTGTCCATGATAGAAAAAAAAAAGGAATAGTTGAAGGAATGACTCTATCACTTTTGGTGGTTTATCTTCAATATAACATAGTCATGCCCGTCCTAAAAATTACCTTAACTGTCTTAGGTATAGGATTGTATCAGCATTTTATTTTATTCACTGGTTACATTCCAAAATAATGATTTTGCCAGTCTCAAGGTTTTCAATAATTTGTAGATACATAGCTAAGTTTTTCACAGATAATAATGTCCATGCTGTTGACTTTTCTGTTCCATAAAGACTTCAGTTTAAAGAACCAACTATCTGTTCATGCAGGCTGGTACAGGCATTGCTGAACTAGTTGCTCTGGCAATATCAAGACAGGTAGTATCTTGTTAAGTTCACCTAACTAAGAGAATTTGCTGATGACTCCGGTGATGTTTCGTTTCAGTCGAAACTTTCAGTAGATGAGGCTCGGAAAAAGATCTGGCTTGTTGATTCAAAGGTTGGTATTGTTCTGTTCCCTTCCTGCATCATTTTTTTATTCGAACAAGTTGTAAAGTTGTTTTTCATTCGTTGCAGGGATTAGTTGTCAGGTCGCGTGAAGAGACTCTTCAGCCATATAAGAAGCGATATGCACATGAGCATGAACCTGTCAAAGATCTCTTAGGTGCTATTAAGGTGCATGGCTAAACTGAAGGAGCTACAGATAATCTTCCATTGTAGATTTTTCATGGTTGATATACCATGTGCCATTTTTTCAGGCTATCAGACCAAGTGGACTTATAGGATCATCTGGTGTGGGTCGAAGTTTCACAAAAGAAGTGATTGAGGCGATGTCTTCAATAAATGAGGTAATACTTAAACCGTGCTGCCCTGTCTAGATAGCTGCGTTGTTATTCAGTCCAATACTTAGAATTATCTCCAATGAAATGCAGAAACCCATCATCCTTGCTCTATCAAATCCGACATCGCAGTCTGAATGTACTGCTGAAGAGGCATATTCATGGAGTCAGGTAGCATTCCATGCATACTTTTCATGTTTCCATACTCCAAAGTTTTTGCGAGCATATACAGAGTCAGATGATATATCTATTATCAGGGTCGTGCTATATTTGGGAGTGGAAGCCCATTCGATCCAGTGAAATATAATGACAAGCTTTTTGTGCCTGCTCAGGTCTGAAAAATTACCTTCTGCATTCGTGAAGTTCTAGTCTTGGACATTTTGAACTTACCTGTGACCTTTGACCTCGATTGTAACAGGCAAACAATGCGTACATTTTCCCAGGGTTTGGTCTAGGTGTGGTAATTGCAGGAGCCATCCGGGTGACAGACGATATGGTCCTTGCTGCTGGTAAACACAATCTGCAAGACTTCAGTAGGATCATATCGCTTTGACATGTCACTAATTATGTATCTTTTTTTCTATTGGACAGCTGAAGGACTGGCTGAACAGGTGACTCCAGAGCATATTGACAAAGGCCTCATTTACCCACCATTTTCCATCATTAGGAAGATATCAGCCAACATCGCTGCACGCGTCGCTGCAAAAGCTTATGATATAGGTAATTTTGCTTTTCTGGGTAAAGTTTGCTGGAGTTTATCAACATAAGATGCCAGTCGTATACCGTTCATTCTTCCGCTTTCCTTCTGTATGCAGAATTGGCCAGTCAGCTCCCTCGCCCAAAAGACCTGGTGAAGTACGCTGAGAGCTGCATGTACAGCCCTGTTTACCGATCTTACAGATGAATTCTGACGGTCGTGAGTTGGGACTGCATATGCCTGTATAGTGTCATATCGTTGAGCTGTTATGCTGTTCATATTTGCCTGAACCATCGTGTAAAGTGTTGTGGCCGGGTCCACCATCGTATCTTTAGTGTTTGTGGAATAAAATTCATGGCGGCGTATGTAAAAACATATTCCCACGCAGTAAATGTGACATAAATAATGCACTTTCATATTCCCACTTTTTTACATTTATAATCATCCCCCTCTCGCCGCTCACGCATGTTGGGACTGTGTTTGGGATTCTAGAATCTTTTACAGAGAAGATGGATGATACGCAATTACATTTCCAAGTATAATAAAATTAGCTGCTCCTTGTAGGTCAGCACAGAGGACTCGCATGAACCACTATATACGTACGTACAAAACTGGGGACCGACTGTGTAATGCAGGATGGGACGAATAGCCATATATATGTACGTACATGTGCCGGCAAGCCACAAGACACCAAAGTAGAAAACTCATATCTCCGCGGCTCCGCAGTCCAAATTTACTGACAACCCTTCCTTCTGCACGCCTAGGAAGTAAAGAAGGAAAAGGAGGACAATTGTGTCAGGCAGAAGAGAAGTTATATGTGTTGGAACGGTAATGCAGGTCAGATATGATGATCAGACCTGTCTTGATTGCGTATCGTCTGAAATCTGGGAAGTGCGTATCGCCCAGAAGGATTTCAGATGCAGATTCTTTTTTTCGGCTCTGAACAGCCAGCCTATGTTGGACTCACAGGAAGAACACAGTGCCAGCGTCCATGTGTATCTGTATAATGTACATGAATAAAGTTGGGTAACCATGGTAGTTATGTCTTTCCAGTTTACTACATGGATAAACCAAACAACAAGAATTACTGATACAATGATCATACCCTGGAAACCAGCTGTGAGCTGTTGCAGGGTCACCACGCAGTGCAAGGCCAGTGACATTGTATACCATGATAATCTCATTCAAACGATCACACAGCTTCATATAAGTACCGAAAGGGCCGTCACTGGACATCGTCACCATATCACTTCGCCTTGCAATAAGAGTCTGCAACAAGAAATAAACTTGTCACTTCGGTATTGATCAAAAGTATTCGAAATCACTTCAAATTATATCTGGCACCCCCAGGAAAGGTGCCATCCATGCATGATTTTACATAGATTCCAAAAATCAACCAGTGAGCTCTAACAATTTTGTTGTGGAAAAGAGTGAGGCTGCTTCCTCTATTCGTTTAAATTAAAACACCAAAACTATGCAAATGAACCTCTGCATCAGCCTAAATAAGAACAAATTTGTGAAATTCGACTGTAGTGTGCCTAAACCCTGGATCCAATTTCATTTTATGTCACAGCTATGCATATCGGAGTAACCAAACTAGAACTCATACCACCGGTTACAACTGCAGAAAAGTGAAAGGTAACCTTAGAAGTCTTAGCCATGCGAGCAGAATTGCAGAAAAGAAAATCAGGACAACATATAGACACTTCTATTTTAAACCCAAGTAAATCATTACCAGGCAATTCCTACATCGTATGATATTAAAGGCCTTGAGTAGCTGAATTTCACGTTGTAGACGATACGAGATTCCATCAATCTCAAGCAACTCTTGCCTCAGAGATTCTGAGATAGGAAATTTGCTTCCAATGTAAAACGACAAAAGATCTGGTTGTCTCGCATAACCATCAATGCTTGGGTTTATAATTGCCTGCCTCCACAAATCTGCACGAAGAAATCCAAGGTCACACATACCAAATCATGCTTTAACAGACTCATACTTCAATATATTGCGAGGGATGCTGTATGATTAACAATCAATGTATGTAAAACATTGCTACAATTATGAAAAGACAATAGAAATAACTCAATACCTGCAGCTCTCCGAGCAAGTGAGTACGAATCATACATTTCATAAGCCCAGTGAGGCCAAAAGGACAATGGAGCCTGTGATGCAATCTTGGATTTATAAGCACCACAATACCGTCTCTGTTGTCCACTGCCTTTTATTCTTACTCTTGAACTGGACTTAGAGGATGCGAAGCAAAGGTCAACCTCATCTCCTGAGTTTGTATACTTAAGTGATGTACCAATTTTTTTAATAGAATCATGGTTCTGCCAAGACTGTTCATACAAGGGATCTTCATCTTCACTTGAGGACTCATCCAAAACACTACATCTTAATGAGCCACTGGAGGGATACCCTGAAAGGCACATTCTTTTATCTGATATTGAGTGATCACTTGAAGTGCTAGTGGGTGATAGAGAATCCCAATCTGGTTCAGAGTCCACATGATCAAGTTGTTCAGAACACGACACATGCAAACTAGGTATTGTTGAAGCGCATTGCCTGAAATTGTTACTTGCTGCTAACTGTCCAAATGCATCTCTTGGAGTTCTTAAAGGTGTATCTTCTTCAATGATTTTGATCTCACCCCATGGCTGTAAACAAGAAAATGTAATGAATTATGTTTACTTCCCTCGGGTTTGAGAAGTTTTATTTGTTGATTTTTAGACTTACTATTCCGTCGGCATCCAACCAACGGCGTCTAAGACGAAATCGCTGCTGACCACGAGTGAGAACACATGATGAACCATCATCCATCTGTTGGATTTCCTGAATCTATGAAGGCAACAGACATGTAAGCTGACCTGACCGATGAGAAGAAAGTGCTGCATGTGATCAAAAATGTTTGAAGAGAAAAATAACTAAATAACTGCAATTCACAATTTTCAGTGACATGTTTTTTTAAAAAAAATAAGTGTAAAAGGGTAAAGGAGAAAAAAATAGACCGAAGGCAACAGACATGTAAGCTGATCTGACCGATGAGAAGAAAGTGCTACATGTGACCGAAAATGTTTGAAGAGAAAAATAACTAAATAACTGCAATTCACAATTTTCAGTGACATGTTTTTTTAAAAAAAATAAGTGTAAAAGGGTAAAGGAGAAAAAAATAGACAGGTATATCGGCAGCATGAAAAATGGAGTGGTTTGCGCTCCAAGACGTTGTATAGCATCAAATGATCAACATACAACTACAGCTCCAGGAATAGTGTTGCAGGATATTCCAGAATAAGAGTCAGACAGAGCTCCTTAGAGAAGGAAAGAAAAACATTATAAATCAACTAAGATGTGGATTCCATTATTTTTTTTAAAAAATCTGTTGGAAGTCATCGTTTCTTTTGAATGGTTTGCTGACTTTCTTTTACATGGTGTTGATATTTACAAATGCTAAGTCCATGCATTAGCATTATTACAGAACATGAAAAAGGTATTTTGTCTTTATTTTGGTTCCCAAAAGGTTGATATATATCAATACATTCATCTCCCGACTGAAAGAGCTTGCACGAAAAAGAATACACACCTTCGCCGTTGTCCCAACAGAAGCAATATTATGGTGGCTCTCATTTGTGTTTTGATAAACATGAACCTGTCGTTGGATCACTGTCAATTAAAACGCAACTGCCATAGCACACAATGAGGAGAGGCACTCACCACAGCTATCATGCATGGAGCATCAACATGATTAATAGCCTTGTCAATAGCTTCCATTAATCTAGCCTGAATTACTCTAAGTGGTAGGGCAGCTTCAGGAAACAAAACAACTCCTGCAAATTTTCGAGACATGATACTTGATTAAATCCACTACGTTCTAAATACCAGCCATTAAAATTTGTGCACGCTCTGCCCAAAAAGGACAACATGAATAGGTATTTCTGGATATACTTTGTTCTTTTGCAATTGATGGGCTAATTCTCATTTTTATACAGTCAACATTTGGTTCATCCCCCAGGAAAAAAAAAGGGGGGTAGCTCATGCAAAAGCGTACTGCCAGTATGGATAGATTAACATTGGAGGATCTACAGCACACAGGAATAATACCTTTAAGACAAAACATCGGCAAGTTCAGGACTTTATCACCGTCCAAAAATGCAAAACTGCCCCGTGAATCATTGACCACTGCCTCTGCACAGTGACAAGATAATTTATAAGTTGAATGAGCAATTCATCATTATGAAATACTACCTGTGTTGTCAAATACATGACTTTTAGGACAGTTAATTTAGTTCAAACTGAGCTAGATTTGTTGTCCTAAACGTCATAAATAACAGAGGGAGTATAGAATAAGAGCATAGTGAACTTTACCAAGGTAGGAATGTGCTTGCAGACAAACCAGAGATGTATCAATTATAAAACCTTCAGGAGTAGTAATCCCTCCAGCACCATGAGTATTTCTGTGATCGAAGAATGGAGAAAAGAGAGAGAGCAAAGCAAGACCTCAGGTACATATTAAATGGCTATCAATCGATACAAACTTAATTTTACCAATGAACTGAACACGGAGAGTGGGGTAAAATTCAGTAGACCGCAGTCTGTTCGCTTAATCCATGGTCCCAAGGGCTTTACAATTTTAATTAGCAATATATCGTTATGGCACCATGTATGGTTCAAGTATCAACCGTTCTGAAATTAGGATTAGTTTTCCCAGCAAGGCTAGTTTACAATTCCCTCTGTTCCTGGGCTTGCCGACTTCCACTGATGCTAAATTTGCACTGAATTAGAACCCAGAAATGTTGATAACATGCTCCCTAGGCCCTGACCATGTATTGCAGAATAACCATCGACATTTGACATGTAAATAGCATCGATTCAACAACTAAGGAAACGGTGAGAAATGGGCGAGGTACGTGTTCCGACCTGAGGAAGGTGTCGACATCGGAGGAAGAGGAGGAGTCGGCGTCGTCGACCTCCTCGACCTGGAGCTCCTCCATGTCCAGCTCGAGGATCTGCTCCATCTGCCTCCGCTCCCTCTCCGGGATCCAATCCGTCCCCGCCATTTCGCCGCCGCAGCCACCTCAGATACGGCGTGGGCTGCTTTGGCAGGTACGGCGGGTCGGCGATGAGTGCGCTTGGCTCCTCGGGCCCTGCCCGCCGCCGCGCCGCGTGGGTTTCGAAGAAATTCACCTGGAGGGGTCGATTGTTGATTTTCCATAAATCGATGACAAATTGTTGCTGCTATTTTTGAAATTTTGAGAAATTTGATTTTGAAGAAAAGGGACTATTTATAAATTTTATAGGCCTTTAGTTTGTGTCACGTGGACTTTTTCAAACTCAAAATAGTGTCAACTATGCTCTCTCTCCGCCTACACTTGTAGTCTGTCACACTGTCTTAACCAGTCACGTCGCCGTCTATTATTAACTCATCGTTCCGACGACATCACCGCTGGCGCGTTGTAACTAGTGCCATCCAAACCTTCCTCTACAATCACCGTCAATGACAAGATCTTCCAACCTGATAATCTCATAACCCTAACCTCGTCTTTCTCCTCCACCTTTCGGAACTACTGAACTCAATCACTTGTTGTGGCCAGCGGTGCCATGCCGGTGTGCCGCGTCGCTTCTTTACAGCTTATCTTCATTCGTGCTAATGGGCCAGGCGGGATGCAATGATCACACCGCACTTTTTTCTTTAGCATTATATTGAATACCTTTTGAATATGGATACACTTCGCCTCTTCTACCAAGGTCACCTCATGTTTCACCACCGTCTTGTCTCAATACAGTATTAAAAAAAAATATAGTATTGTATGAGTATTTAAATAGATTGATATTTCTAAAAAAAAAGTCGTTATTTTTTACTTTTACATGCCCTTAGGTAGCATGGACAAGAGGTATTGATAGTTTGATACTCCTACATTCCAACGATGCTCAAATGGTTCTTCATCTTACATCCAGCATAACATATGCTTCGCAGTCGCCCACCAGAAAAGGAGCTGATGCACAAAATTTGTTGTGCCCCGCCTATATTAGTTAGTTCTCACAATTTTATGGAGAGAGACGTTTTCGTTCAATATCTTTTCTCGTTATATGATGAAATCTACCTAAAAATGAAATATACTATATATAATTACATGTATTGTGTCGAGTTTCTGAAGTGGTACAAATAGAACACATAGACTCGTGTGCTTATGAATTCGTAGAGCAAAGGACGCAGGGTCCAGTGTGTTGGATTTTTTTGGTAGTTGTTGCATTGGAGCATGCTCACCATCTGCTGGCTGTCGGAGACGATCGTCTGGAATGCAAGGGCTTTCGCAATTTTGCCACCTGCAGAGGGCTCGTCACGTGACAACTCGGACTTCAATCGTCAGTGTGATTCGCACGTTAGAACAACCATGTCAGACATGAGCTAAAAAAGCGAGCAAACTTAAAAAGGTGGCTATGTTCCAGCTAGGTTGCAAGACAACAAAAGGTATACACGGCCAAGAAAGGCCTATTTGGCTGACGTGTACGTCTAGAACATTGAGCATTGGGGGTTTGGGCTGTTGGGCTGACAGGTAGGCCCGAGAAGCAAACCAATTCAAAAGTAGCAAAACTTGTACTCTATCCGTTTTTAAATTGATGTCGCCGTTAATTTTTTTAGTAAAATTTGACCATTCATCTTATTTAAAAAAATTAAAAAATTATCATATATTTTGTTATGATTTGTTTTACCACTAAAAAAAGGTTTGCAAAATCAAAAAATCAAAAAAATTGAATCGACAAAACCGGACCGATTATCGACAAAAATCAAGCGGTAACCGATTATGCTACAGTACATAGGTCCGATTTTTACTGAAAATCAGGCATTCGATGAAATCGAACCGGACCGATAAGTCCGATTATCGCGATAACCGACCGATTTTCAACGATTTTGAAAACCCTGATGGCGACATCAATTTAAGAACAGAGGTAGTAGTTTTCTGTTGCTAGAGGCATATCTAGTTGTAGGTTTTTGTTTCAAAATTATAAGTTTCTGACACAAAGTGCAAATACTTATATACTTTCTAAAATTACACAATCAATCCATAATATCGTATGTTTGTTGCATATTGCAGACAAGTACCAAGAGTACAGAAGTGAGCCAAACAACGTCCCGAGGACCGTGTGTGAAAAAGCTTGAGCATGTTCTCTTTTATTTACACAATAGCGCGTTTATGCGAACCTGAATGATTCATGCAATCACGCATAAGAATACGTTTTACACCCTATGAAATCACAGGAAATAGTGGCTAGTGAAATCAGCTATATGCAAATGCAGTAGCGTGCTTTACCTTACGGTTTAGACTACGACAACAGGAGAGAAGAGAACAAGCATAGCAGAGCAACGGTAAATGCCACTGTAGAAGCGCATCCTCAAGTGACGATGTATGCATCCAATGTCAAGGCGTTGTCGATCTTCATCTGTAGGATCTGTAAACAGGGCTGTACATGCAGCTCTTAGCGTACTTCAGCAGGTCATTAGGGCGAGGTAGTTGACTTGCCAATCCTTGCACACAGAAAAGCGCAACAATAAATTGGAGTTTCATGTCGATAGAATCCGAAAAACTATACCAAAAACAGCAAAAATACCAAGGTCATAAGCTTTTTCAGCAACACGGGTAGCAATGTTAGCTGATATATTTCTGATGTCGGAAAAGGGTGGGTAGATCTGGCCTTTGTCAATTTGCTCCGAGGTTGCCTGCTCAGCTAGTCCTTCAGCTGTCCCAAAAACAAACCAACGAGAAAAAGGATGACGCGCGATTAGGACAATAGGCAAAAATATGTCGAAAACTGAAAACAGGGTTTGAGTTGTTGCCTATTGCGTTTACCAGCAGCAAGGACCATATCATCTTTCACACGGATCGCTCCTGAGATCACCACTCCTAGACCAAACCCCGGGAAAATGTACGCATTGTTTGCCTGATGTAGTTCGCAACTAAGCTCAAACCATCGAACAAAAAAAAATGAGAACTTCATGTGTGCAAAAGGCAGTATTTTAAACCTGGGCGGGAACAAGCAGCTTGCCGTTATATTTCACTGGTTCAAATGGGCTTCCACTCCCGAATATCGCCCGGCCCTGCTTACATATGAATAACTTGATTAGGGCATATGCACGCAAGAAGTTTGGAGCATGGAAGGAAGAAAACCATGCATACAGTAGCACCTGACTCCATGAATATGCTTGTTCAGCAGTACATTCAGATTTTGATGTCGGATTGGATAGAGCAAGTATGATGGGCCTCTGCATTATTTCATTGGAGATAATTCTAAGCGCTTCGAATAACAAACTTCTAGACACGCAGGACAATGACTTTATAGTGGTACCTCATTAATGGAAGCCATAGCTTCAATCACCTCTTTTGTGAAACTCTGACCCGCACCAGATGATCCTATTAGTGCAGTTGGTTTGATAGCCTGAAAGAAAAAAAAAAGGAAACCACTTTATCAACCAGGAAAAATAACAGCTTCTAAGAGATCTTTGATAGGTTCATGCTTATGCTCATATCGCTTGTTAAACGGCTCAAGAGTCTTATCACGCGAAGTCACAATCAATCCCTGCAACACAAGATCGATGAACCGCCGTTACATTTCACTCATATATATACGAGGCAAACATGAGGCGAAAAGCAATATTTTCAGGATTTTTTTTAAGGAAACGAACAGCAATATTGACCTTTGCATCATCCAGCCAAATCTTTTTGCGAGCTTCTTCTACTGAAACCTTCGACTGAAATAAAACACCACTATGGTCATCATAAAATTCTCCCAGTTTCTCGCCAAAAAAAAAAAACAACTTACTACCTGTCTCGATATCGCCAGACAGATAGGACTAGGAGTATCTTAAACCAGTCTTTGAACACGAAAGTTAACAATATGGACACTAATATCACTGAAAATCAGAGTTAACTCAATGCTGGCTTCTTAGTTACGATCTTCACATTGAAAATCTCGCAATCAGATCATTGCTTTTGAATGTATGTTAGCAAGTACGTACAAGATATCACAGCAGTGAATAGTAGAAACATGATTGTATTATTATGAACAAAATGGTCAGATTACCTCTCCTGCGCCAAAGAACAAGAATGTTTGGTCAGCGAGAGTCCCACCAGCAATCTTGAGAGCAGCAATGAGTCCTGCAAGTACTACCGCAGCCGTCCCCTGCAAATATCATAGTTTCAAAAAGAATATGTAACGCCTACAGCTGTCTAGAAACAGCCTATGGACAAATATCTGAGTTACTACCTGAATATCATCATTGAAGACAAGATGGTTTTCCCTGTACTTCTCCATAAGTGTAAATGCATTGTGGTTTGCAAAGTCCTCAAACTGTAAACCCAAACAAATTTTTAGATGTGGGCATGCATGTGAGAGCTCAACGAGAGACAGATAATTGATTAGTGACTATGTCTCGTACCTGGACAAGAACCTTCTGTCCATAGTTCTGCCTAACTGCAGCCATGAACTCATCCAGAAGTTCAGAGTATTCCTGATTCAGTAAATGAAGATGAGACCCGCGACCACACAGGTTATATCATTCATATCAATTGAATGGGCATAGCCAGAGCGACAAGTTTGGTACCTGGCCAGTTGCTCTTCTTTGCCTTAACCCAATGTAGAATTCATCCTTTAGCAGATCTTCATTGTTTGTTCCCACATCAATGGTGACAGGCAAGCACTAGCACACGTAATGGACTAATGGGAATAAGTTACTACATCAGACTACTGATTTCGATTGTTTTAACACATATGAAGTACTCACAGCGGAAGGCCGGACACCTCCGAGAGCAGTATACAATGCAAGCTTGCCCACAGGGATTCCCATGCCCTGTACATGTGTTTCACAAAGCAAAATCGATACGGAGCAGATTGTGGGATCAGCCAAAAACTAAATAAATCCAGAAGTGACTCCTGACAAAGTGAAAACACAAGAGACCTAACCTGGCAGCCAAGATCCCCCAGGCCTAGAATGCGCTCACCGTCGGTGACGACAATGACCTGAATGTTCTTCTCTGGCCAGTTCCTCAGCACCTCCAATATCCTCCCCCTAACACGAAAAGCACCACTTAAGTTTACGATCCGTTCTTTAAATCTCACAACGTGAAGTGTGAAAAAAATGGAGGGAAAACGCACTTCTCCTTGATGCTGATATATAAACCCTGCGGTCGCGTAAAGATGGATCCGTACTTTTGGCAAGCCTCCCCCTCCGTTGGAGTGTAAGCAATAGGAAGCAGCTCCTCGACATTGTCGATCAGGAGCTTGTAGAAAAGCCTCTCATTTCTCGTCTGGAAAACACACGCATCAATCACCGTGATTTTTTTTTAAAATATAGAATAACGGTGTTTTGGTTGCAACAATCGTTGTGCATCCAAAGTTTCCTCTTCAGAAGTCGAAGAGCGAACCTGAAGGTCCATGAGGGCCATGTAGCGCTGCAACGGGACTTCGAACTGCCGCACGTTCTGCAGCATCCTCTTCTCCTGCAGGACACACATATACGCTCTGGTGAATCTGGGCACTGGCACTTGGCAAAAGCGACGGGAAGCCAAAGGTGGAGTAATGAGGAGCTGACCTGAAGTTCCTGAGACAGCACGACCGGAGGCAACAGCCCTCGCAGGTAGTGCGCGTCCCGCTCTTTCTCCGTGAACGCGAGCCCTTTGTTGTGCCGTGGATCCCTCAGCAGGGAGTGTCCACTGAGAAAGAAGCGACACGTGAGCACCTACCTGATCAAAACATCACAGGAGAACGAAGAGACAAGAAGAAGCCGTGTATATACCTGGCGACGCAGACGGCCCACGGCGTGACGGGCTGGTCCTCGGTGGCCCGGTCCTCGCCATATGCGTCCTCCACGCCGCCAGTCACCACGCCCGCGGTGGCAGTTGCGGCGTCATCGCCCACCGGCACGCCGCCGTTGCTCTTCTCCCCTGAACCCGACATAACGGTGCGCGTCCGCTGTCCTCCTGCCGCTGCTGCAACAACACCGCCACGACGAACGCCTCTCCAAATGCAGCGCAACATGTGCACGGCCACCCGGCCGCGCGCTGGAGCTGTAAATATTCTCGGGCGCGCAAGGAGGCGAGCTGCAGCTGCACGGCGGAGGGTGGACACCGTGGCCATGGCTGTGACGCT
>LAPY01001469.1:41559-52681 GCA_000970635.1 Eragrostis tef
GGCACCGGCACAAGCCACCAGCTCGTCCGCCGCCGCCGTCGTCCTCCCGCGCGGTAGCGCCGCACTAGGTAACTCACGAGCCACCTCACATCACTCCCCCCTCTGCTCGGGTAACCTCCTGCTCCGACGTCGCTTTGCGCTCCCGCCGCCATTTCTCCGCGCGCCTTTTCGCCGTCGTTTTTACTTACCCGTTCGGCATCCCCCGATGCGAAAACCGCGGCTGAGCTCCGCGTCGCGTCGCGTCGAGCCGAGCGGGAGATCGGGTTGGCGCGCTCATCCGGACGCGGGTGCGCGCCAACTGCGGCCGTGAAGGTTGCTGTCCGGGAATCGACGCGTCCTTCTCTCGGCTCCAGATTGGTTGGTAATGGGCCTTTCCTAGCCCGCATCCCCCGTGGATGTCGACTCGAGAGAATCGGTCCTTGCGTGACATCAAATCAATCTAGGGAACAAGACGGCAAGAACCGTGTGACCTTTATTTTCTAGTACTGGGATGAAAAAGATCCCTCCAACTTAAGTGGTGGTTAAACTTCTAGTGTTTAGTTCTATCTTTTACACGCCATGAATGGATAGGAGTGACTTGCGTGTATAGGCTTCTAAATCTGATCGTGTATTCGTGTTCCTTCCAGTCAGTCAGATGCTGAACTGCTGAAGATGATGTGGAATCTGCTTGCTTTCTGCGACATGTGTTGGAGGTATGTTATGCATCACCAAACTTGGTGGTGGTTTGTCTGTGCTTTAGTGGTCCTGTTACCGCGTCACCTCTCGAGCCAATGCAAAGAAACAGTTTCCGTTTTGTAAGTTTACCAAAGCTGTGGACAATTGGACAAGTTGCCACTTTCTAGGTGAGAACAGAAACCTTATAATGTGCTGAAAAGTGATGGAACATACAGGCAAAACAGAACTTAGAAAGCATCTATGTTTCTCCCTGGAGCAACGTAGACGATAAGTGCATACTGAGCCTTTTGGAGATACCGTTGGTCTCATCCAGTTCAAGTTGTGCTCTGTGTATTCTACTTTTTGATTGTGGAAAGTGAGCTGGGATGCTATAAAGAGATTGCGGTGTGCCGACAACGTGGTCACACACAAACCAGTCACATGGATAACCTTGATACGTGGAGGCAGATGCACGTGATGCATAAATATTTATCCACTATTTATATTTTCCATTTACAAAATAAAATCATGCTGGAAGCTCAAAATGCTATTAGTGATACAAAATTCAGCTTCAATGCTCTAAATTCTGAGAAAAATAATTATTATCAAGAACTCAAAATGCTTAAATATGCACTCGGGCCATCTTTATGCTTGATAAAAAAAGTGTCGATGTTTTATTTCGATTGAAGTTTAATGTATGAGCAAATTAAGAATATGTACACAGTAACATACACGTTTCTGGTATTTGTGATAATTAGAATAACAACATTTGCTGTTCTTATTACACATAAAAAAGAACATGCTAGTCATAATGAGAAAAAGATTCAGAATAGTCACCGAAATGCATGTCTTTGACTTGCAGGTTACCATCAGTTAGACTACCACCATCTTTAGTTGTGAAGCTATTGCTGGGACTAAATATGGTGAATTACACCTTATTTTTAGCAAATACAATTCCATTGTGCTTTATCAGACAATGATTGGTATCTGTCGTTGTGATTGTAAAAGTGTGAGAATGTAATGCTTGTTCAATATTAGTCATGGATTTTTTTAAGGGAATGATGTTGTCGTAATAACATTCACTGGGGAAATGGAGAAAAATGTATCATGCGCAATTGATACATTTGTAAATGTTAGCACCATTCAATTGAGGTACTGACTGCAAAGCTTGCATGCAGACAATATTTGAAGTTCAGTCATCTGTGGCCATTGCAATGATGCTTGATGCATCCAGAATTTGCTTTTGCCAATATCCGTTCACTGAATAGGCTTTTTGTTTGTTTCGAATTTCTGATATATGCCATATTCTCTTATCAAGTTGTGACGTCGACTCTGGGTGAAGAGCAATCATCGGATCAATCATTGAATGAATCTCTTTTACCCCTTTTGCAAAAGCTTGCTGGTTTTGCCACGTGGTCCAATGTGGTGAGAGAACCTTTGTTTGTGACAATTGGATCAAGCTGTTGAGGTCTGTTTCTTTGTCCTACCTTTTTTTGGCTGAGGCTCAAAGTTAACATCTTGGGGGTCTATTCTAATTCTCCATCGTTCTCCCAGATTTTATCACTACATTATGTTTGAACTTTGAGGGGCAAAAAAAGATATCTCGTTCTACCTTCCCCTTTGTCTTTACTACATCCTGTTCTGCAAGTTTCCCTCAAGAATTTCTTGTGTATCGTTGGATAGCTTTTCACAAAAAGCAAACAGTAGGAATCTTTTACCCGCAAGGTAGCCTACAGTGATGCTTAGTAACCTGTTTTCAGTGTTATATGGTTTGAACTTTGTTAAATGCAGTACCCAGTATCTATGAATTAAATGCCTCAATTTGTTGATGTTTTGCAACATCGTTTGGTTTAGATCTCCACCGAGAGTCTAGTTATGCTCGTTTTATGCATAAGCTAAGAATTTCAACAACAACAACAACAACAACAACAACAACAACAACAAAGACAACAACAACAACAACAACAACAACAACAACAACAACAACAACAACAACAACAACAACAACAACAACAACAACAACAACAACAACAACAACAACAACAACAACAACAACAACAACAACAACAACAACAACAACAACAACAACAACAACAACAACAACAACAACAACAACAACAACAACAACAACAACAACAACAACAACAACAACAACAACAACAACAACAACAACAACAACAACAACAACAACAACAACAACAACAACAACAACAAAGCCTTTCTGTCCCAAGCCATGTTTATGAGGCGTCCTGTGGCGACCCACCCCCGCCACAGCGTCCCGTGGCGACCCACCCCCGCCACAACGCCTAGGCGTCGCTTAGGCGAGGCCTCAAAACATGGGTCCCAAGCAAGTTGGGGTAGGCTAGGGATGAAACCTAAAAGGATCCCGATAGCCTAGTCAGGGTGCTGCCACGTGGATGGATAACTTCCATGCTCCCCTACAGAGTGCTTAGTGCTAGTGCCAAATCTTTGAAGTGCCTGTAAGGGGTTAGGCTGCCATCTACGTACCTGTCTTATCTGTGCTTGCTGGTCGCAATGGAAAGCTTAAATAGTTTAGGCCTTTTTTCTCTTGCTGTCTGGGGGACTTCGGCATAACTAAATTGCAGGACACCAGGCAACCCATGATTTAAAAGAAACTGCCATTTACATTTATCTCTTATCTGTAATAGGTGGGTAGTGCATAAAGTTTAAACCTTTGATCTGTTGAAGCTAGCCTGTGGATGCTAGTGGGAGCTAATGGGCGCACTCGCACCGACATGAGCTGGTTGCAGTCATTCTTAGAATGTTTTGTGGAGTGCCCATGTTCTAGGAGGAATGCAGCGTGTTCATGTTTTGTTTGCCTGCTCTTCTCAGTTTGTGGCATTGCTTGTGTGAATTTGTAAATTGGTTCATGTTTGCATCTGTCCTAATACAATGAAACAAAGTTCACCAGTGCGTTTGAGAGAAAAAATGTGGACAGGCTACAAGAATCCGCATCTGTTCAAGTCACTCTCCAAAATGTGGACAGCTTGTGCACACCGTGGCAATCAAATCACCTGCGCATGCGAGATGCTTACCTTAGCTATCCAGAAATTGAAATATCTGGAGTTTCACTTATGTTGGGTGGGCGAATAGACAGCCTCCTCAGCTATATAAAGCATACCACACGTTCAACTTTCTATATCTGTAGTTCCCACCTGTTATATTTGTATTGTGACTCGTGAAGTGTGCTCCCGTTTGTATCACTTGCTCTTTACCACCTTCTACCTAGTTCATTGATACAATGGATTATTCTAATTTGAGACGCCAAGCCGCATCAATGAAAAAGAGTCTCTTTGATCAGGCATGTACTATGTTCTGCAGAGATATCTAATCAGTAACATATCTTATTTTTTTCTCAGTGAAATTAAAAGTACGATCATACTATGCCATATGTTCTTTTGACGCAATGCTGTGCCATATATTCAGAGACACTTTTGATCCCATCCATACCAGCTACTCCTCTACAGTTGTCAAATTTTTCTTTGATGGGGCATTTGCAAGACAACCATCCTTTCAAACTCCAATTGTGTTTTCACCATCGGTTTTCAAATTTTGCGATTTTACCATCAGTTTTCGAAAAGCGATGGTGATCTTGCAAAATAGTTTTGCGATTTTACCATCATTTTTCAAAAAATCAATGGTGGTCTTGCAAAATCTGAAAGCAAACAATGGTGATGTTGCAAAATCTGAAAATCGATGGTGAAAACGCAATTAGAGTCTAGAATCATGGTTAAAACGCTATTGTCCCTTCTTTGATACATATGCTGATCTTGGTATGTTCTATTATATTGACAGGGGTACCTGGATGAACAATTTTGTCAGGTGGAAGACTTGCAGGATGAAGCTAGTCCTAATTTTGCAGAAGAGGTCGTTACTTTGTTTTTCAAGGACTCAGCCAGGCTAATATCAAACATTGAGCAAGCTCTGTAAGTCGGAAACCTTCTAGGCAGGGAGACGTTTGATTCAAAGAAGATAACAATGCAAGTGGTGTTGAACTTGACTAATTAAAATTTTGTGTCACTGCAGCGAGAAATATCCTAAAGATTTCAACAGGTGGGACACATACATGCAGCAACTCAAAGGCAGCTGTTCCAGGTATCTCTTGAGTTGCATCTGGTATGGTTGCTCAATTGCACAAGATTCACACTGTGCGACAGGTTCAATGCCACAGACCTTAATCTTGTTTCATGAATCACGAGAACCAGTAACAGTGTAACACTGTAGAATTTAACTGAATATCCTATGAAATTGACACCGTCTTTTAAAACAAATGCCCATGGTTCTTGTCATTGCCTGCTGCCTGGTTCAGCTGTAATTAAAGCACACTCTAATTTCACATGGATTGTCATAGTGTGTGTATAGTTCATATGTGGTTAACGTTACACAATTTGATGCAGCATTGGCGCTTCAAGGATGAAGAGTGAGTGTATGTCATTCAGGGAGTACTGTGGGCAAGGAAGCGTTGACGGGTCTCTCCCTCCTTTCCATATTGATGCTTAGTTCTTTCAGACTGTTGTTTCTCATTTCAAGAAATGTTTCTTTTGATTTGTTTGATAAAGTTTCCACCAATTCCACAACTTTTCTGTTTGTTTGGACATGCGAAAAGTATTCCTGCATGTCCATCTTTCTAAAATCAAAATGCATAAACATGTATATATCGGTCACTTCAATGAAAACAACCGTCATTTACACTGGTGGCGATTTTGGTTTGCAGTTGCATGAAATCGTTCCAGAAAGTGAAGAGGGAGCATACGGCACTGAGGCAGAAACTCGAAGCCTATTTCCAGGTAATCTTCCCCCACAATATCATCCATTGTTCAGGAACTTGCGTATGAGTCATGACTCATGACAATTGTATTTCATCTTGTATTTACGTATGTTTATACATGCAGCTTTTACGACAAGCTGGTCCTGCTGGAGCTGCCACTAGGCCTGCTAAGTAAACCTGTTTGGGGTCATTCTGCAAGGCGCAGTAAAATGGATTATGGCACAAGACGATATAGTCTGGACACAGAATTCCTGCGGGACACCGATCAGGTCCTAGAGTATATGCTGCGAAGTTTGTTGGTCTATAGCAACCGACGTGATACTACAGTAGTACTTGCATACTAAAACTACAGGATGTATAGATGGTAACTGAAATAACATGGGTCATGTGATGAGAAACTATGTAACTGAGTAAATACAAACTTGGACGAAGAGATCATTCCCTTGCGACATGTAACGATGAAATAGCATATTTACAATAGCATTGCTCTCTGTGACAGTTCCGCCTGTTCTTGCGTAGATATTTTGTTTACGTAGTTGCCTTTTTCTTTTTTGGTTTTACGTGTGCCCAAGGGTGTCGTGGCTGGGATCCCTGTGTAGCACACTCGTGAGGACACTGGCATGAGTCAGGAGGCAGGACAAGGTGGTGGCAAGAAACTGTACTACGAGTAACAAACCAGTACTACGTGCCTGTGTTGGGTGGACAGACTGACGCTGCTATCTCCGGGCGTCAGCTGCGGTCCTTGTTTGATGTTTGTGGATGCTGAATTGCCGATGCCTCACGGCACTGAAGGGATTGATGACCAAGCTCGAGGGTTGGGTACCCAAATCTGTAATTTCTCGTGGATCCACGGTCCATTCGAAGCGGAGGAGCAGCGTTTTTTGCATTGAAAGTTGAAGCGAGCCCTCCATTTGCCACAAAAATGAAAGAGGCTCGAGGACTCGAGGTCCTGTGCGGTGACCATGCAGGCGGACTTGCCAGCCGGAGGACGGGCACAGCTGACCTGCAGCCGAGCTGCGCGAGTACAAGCGAATGCCCTACGAGAGGAGTGACGAGGCCATTAGGCCAACGGGAGATCTTGCCATCTGGGGCAGGGAACGATGCAGCCGCGGGAACGTGACCGACGCCACCGGCTCGTCCTGACGCCGCGCGTCCGCACCTCGCCCTTCCCCTGACGTGCCAGCCACCAACCGGGGCAGAAATATCTTGTGACCACGGCAACCGCAACGTCCGCTGGGCGCTGGCCATACTACTACGCGTGCCTCCACGTTTGTCTGGAGCAGCAACCAGCAGGCCCTCCGCTGCATTTTCCTCGGGGCGAGCTGCGCCTGCGCGGCCAGGAAAAGCTTTATAAAAAAGCCTCCCGCCGCGCCGGTGGCGAATTGAGACGCCGCCGCGCCTTGCCGTTCTGCAGGACTGCAACTGCAAAGCACGCTCCGTTCTTCTGCTTTTCACCGTGGCCGTCAGATGCGATAAACGGCGCATGGTAGTGAGCATTTGCGAGTCCAAACAATTGTCACGCCTTTCTTTAGAGGGATGTTTATGTTTTCCCTTTCGTTTGCTCGGTCCTTTTTGCCCTTTCTCTCTTTTTGTACACGTTGCAATGTTGGATCTTAGATCTCGTGCAGTTGTGCTCTTGTAGCCCACTCGAGTAGCATGTGCTCAGCATTTTTCTGCTGCTGGTAGGCAGGTTGAAATTGTGGCTTGAGAAAAGTATCATTGCTGACGCTAACAATAGACTGATAGAGTGATACAGATCTTTTGCATGTAACACACGCATAAGATCCTAACCTCGTGAGTACGCGCATAAGGTTCAGCATAAAAAGAGCGCTACTGCGATCAAAATATAAAAACTGACAAAAAAAAGCAAGCTACATAGCACACATTAGAACATTCCAAAATGATGATGAGCAAATTCCCTCTATGCCACTGAAAATTTAGTCGGTTCCTTCTGTGACACGAAAAATGTTGAAGTTCCCTCTGTGACATCCACGAAAATTTAGATGCCTTACGTGCCATTGCCGTCAGATTCTCCAGCTAACGGCGTGAAATGATAGGTAAAAAGACGAAAATACCCCTGATAGTAAATTTGCTTAGCTTCCTGTCATGCCACTCCTTGTTAAGTGACGGTGGAGCCAGACATGATAATTTGGAATGAAAATTGGGTAGACAGGTAATTAAGTGCTCATAATTCCAAAAATATTGGCGACACAACCACAAAGACATAATTCATATTGAACGGTAATTAACAAGTTCCATGCATAGGTTCCACACACATATTTCATAACATACAAAAGAATGGTTCTGGAAAGAACAAGCAAAAGGATGTTTCTTGCCACATAACAGATGCATTACATCACATTCAAAAGAGACTGATCGAATAAATGTTGACTGCCACCCAACGTACAACAGATTCAAAGGCTCAGCCTTCTTTTGCTTCTGGTTCCCATTGATGGGCTAGTATCCATCTTTACTTTGCTTCTTGTTCCCATTGCCGGGCTATTAATTAGCACCTTCTTTACCTTCTGGGCACTCAATGGAGGGGACTTCAAGTTGATTTGAGCCACTGCGGGAGCTGAACCTATATTTGAATGCATTCACTTAGCATAAACAGCACACAATGCAATGTATAACTTGGAAAATGATTAGAACAGATACCTGATTGATCTAGCTGAATCAAATTGAGCACCTTTTGGTTTCTTCTTAGTTGCAGGTTCAATGTCTTGGCTGTACAAAAATGGTTCTTAGAAAAAAATAATGCAAGGTTCTGACATACATGGTAGGAACAAAAGGGACACAAACCTTGGTGGAAATGTCATTGAACGTGTTGGTTCTTCACCATCAAAAGGAACAATGCTGCTCTCAGTTGATATTGTACTTGCTCTTTTTCTTCTTTTTGGTGGCCCTCTGTATGGACAAAAAAAATCTATTTACAAAAAGGTTTGACAACCATGCAAATAAGTTGATATGCACATTTCAATTACCTTAGAGCCATCATAGCTGCAATGTCCTCTGAATCTCCTTGCTTACAGCTATGCCAGTGATGTCCATATCCATGACAGATAGGGCATTGGTGTTGTCCTTTTCTCCTTGTTGCATTTGCATTGCCGGTGCCCTCAACACTGCTTTTGTACCTCTCATTCTTTCTCCTTCCAGCTGTAGGTTTCAAGAGTGGTGGGTGCATGAAGAAATCATGGCTAGAATTAGGCCATTGAGATTTGTGTGGCAATGCAGGGATTTCTTGTGCATATGCTGCTCTAAACTTCTGCACTGAATAAGCCAAGTCCACATAATTCTCTAAAGGAGCATGATCTAGTGATGTGATAAATGCTATAGCGTGCGAGCAAGGAATGCCTGAAACCTGCCACTCTCTACATGTACATGTCTTCTCATGCAACCTCACTGCAAATCAAAATCCAGTGCCTCCACGCACAGTCACTTCAGCAACATCCTCCGAGCATTTAACTGTGTCCATGTCCAAGTTCCAGCTCTTTTCTTTCAACTTTTTGATTATGTGTGGCAAGATAAGGCCTTCGAGCTTCCTAGAAATCTTTCTCCTTTGTTCCCACTTGACCATGAGCATCTGCCTAATCTTGTCCATCAAGTCATCCAAATTTAAGCTCTTGTGGTGCTTTATCCAGTTAGTAAAGCTCTCTGATAGGTTGTTGGTTACATAGTCAACCTTGCTAAGAGTTGAGAACTGGCTTCTAGTCCACAATTTAGTGTGGCTAGCTCTAAGATATGCAGTTGTTGCAGGTTTTGCCTTCTCCATTTCAGCCCAATGTTTCTCAAAGAAGTATTCATGCCATGAGTAAGCTGCTGCCCAAAGATGGTCGTCCAACACTTTTCCATGCAACCTTTTTTTGAAATTCTAAACCAAATGCCACATGCATTCTCTATGTTCAACACGTGGAAACACCTCTTTGACTCCTGCCATGATAGCTTGTCCAGCATCTGTGCATATGGTTAAGCCAACTGGTGATCCTATAGCTTCTCTAAGCCTTTGCATGAACCAAATCCAATTATCATTTGTCTCAGAATCCATGACTCCGAAAGCCACCGGATACATCCAGTTATGCCCATCAACAGCAACAGCAACAACTAGTTGTCCCTTAAATCTTCCTGTCAAAAAGGTACTGTCTATTGCCAAGTATGGCCTGCAGCCACTTAGAAACCCTTCTATGCAAGGTCTCAAAGCAAAAACAATCTTCTAAATCTGATCTTGTCATTTACTTTGTGATGGTCAATTACTACAAAACTACCAGGACTTGACCTCTCAATTTCAGCTTTAAACCTACACAAATTATTGAAGCTGCTGTCCCAATCTCCATAAAGTTGTTTCAGAGCAAGTTCCTTACCCATGTAGACTCTCTTATAGTGTATCTTCACTTTATGATGTTCTTTGATCTTTCTCTGCAGCTCCTTTGCTCCTAGAGTAGCGTGTTCAATCAACCAATCCTTGACCTTCTCACAAATCCAAAATTTGCTAGCATTCTTCACTTTCTTGGACCTTCTAGTGCTAGTGCATTGGTGCTTTGAAGGATTTTTCCTCACCTAAACAGATAATTAATTACATGATATTAGTTTCCAGCAAGAAATAAAACAATTAATATAAACAAATGCAATATGTCATTACCTGTATTGTAACATCATCATCCAAGGTAGAAGCATGAATCCTCCAAGGACACTTCTCCTCAGTTTTTCTTGAACAATAGACCCTATATCTCCCTGTATCAGCCTTTTCAATGTTATATTCAAATCCCCTCTTGATTGCATGTTGACACCTCCTCAGGTAGTGTGACAACCCATTCAGTGACAAGGGGTGCTGGTTCTGTTGGATCAGAATACGATATAAACATAGTAAAAACTTTGGTCTCAATGTACTTCTCAAACATAGGCCCGTTCGTTTCCTTTAGCACTAAATTTTAGAGAGCTCTAAACAAAGAGAATCTAGTACTAAATAAAGTCTAATGACAAAACCTTTTTACAGATGGGTACATCTTTACGAGACGAATCTAATGAGTCTAATTAATCTATGTTTTGTTACAATCATGCTACAGTAATGCTACAGTAATCATCGTCTAATCGCGACTTACTTACCCTCATTAGATTCGTCTCGCGAATTAGACCGGGGGTTCTGCAGTTAGTTTTGTAATTAAACTTTATTTAATACTCTTAAATGATAAGATTCTTTTATTTAGACCCCTTTAAATTTTAGACCCCATGAAACAAACACCCCCATAGCCATGAGTTGTTTGTCACTGTCAACTTGTGGAAAGCATTTTAGTTCCTCATCATGGTACCGAACAGTGACAAGTTCCTTGTAAGCAGGTGGGAACTCATCCACAATCGACTCAACAAGGTCCTTAAAGTTTGTGGTGTCAGAATCTACGATCTTTGAGAATGCAAAACATCTGCAGTCCTTCCTACGAGTTTTATGATTGACAACAAGTTTGATTTCCAGAGAGTAACTCGATTTAGGATCCATTCTGCGAATTAAAATCGCAGGAACAATGAACATTTTCATTACAATTCTACTGCTATTATCACAACCTAAAGAATCCTAAGAGAAAGTCGAGATCTTACCCTTCAGGAAGCCATGATGGTCGAACCATGCTGATGTAGTTGTCGCTCCTGCCTCTTCCTCCACGCGCGTGCCCGCCTCCTCTTGTCTCCCTG
>LAPY01001469.1:71021-81865 GCA_000970635.1 Eragrostis tef
AGCTCCGCCGAGGCGCCCTTGAGCTCGCCATGACCACCATTTTTCCTAATCCCCCGTGAGGATGGAGATCAACGCGATTTTCCTCCTCATGGCCGGCAGTAGACAACCTCGCCGTCACCACCAAATTCTCCCTCCACGGTGAGCCTTCCTCAAATTCCTTTCACAGGAAGCTTATCAATCCTCTCTCACATCCTCCTGACCCACGTATCGCTGTTCCTGCAGCTGTACGTGAAGTTCTTCGAATTTTCCCCGCCGTCGTTCTCCTTTGCCGAGCTACCTCGCCGTCGATGTCCTGCTTCCAGCCGCCTCCCTCGTCGATCAGTTCCACGCTGGGCTAAATAAGCGCGCTGAGGTGAAGCTCACGGCCCACTGGCCTCTCTTCCTTTCGGTTCTTCCTTCCTGCGCGATTGCTCAACGGAGTTGGCCGAGCTCGCTGGGCTGCTTGCTACAGTAAAAAGCAGGACAGGCTAATTGTATCGTTGTAGATACGTCTTCATTTCTCCTGAGAATTTTCAAAAATCACCCGTAATTCTATACAACCCAGGAAAATGTGAAAGAAACTTTGTTAGACTCCACTTGATCAGATCTACCTGTTTGTGCAAACGAAACTTGATGAAACCAAATATGTTGCTGTACAAAATTCAGAGAATGCAAGCAAGAATAATTTCATATCTGCATCTATGTTCATCCAAAAATCATCGATTTTGTCATGCATACATAGCATATCATTCCTGAACACCTCACCAAGTTTCATAATAAATTTCTTCATGTTTTACCAGTGATTGCCTTTCTAAGCTTTTCAGTGTTTTAATTTTATTAATTAATTCTTGCATCAAATGTTTCTGAAAATTTGCCAATGTATTGTTTATGCTTATGTTGTTTACCAGGAAAATCCATGTGGTTTTATGTCTTACAGAACCAGGTTAAATAAATTTCGAAATGAAATCTTTGCTTTGATCATTTAAAAACTTAAGTGACTTGTTCCTCTTTTGTGGAAATACTTCACCCGAAAGTAACTTAATTTCTTTTTGTGCTTTTTATGAACATAACTTTAACATGATCATCTGGGCATGGCATTCTTTCATTTAGGAAAGTTTTCTGTATGCATTGCATCTAATTATTGACTTTGCATTGCATCCATTTAGCAATCGAGGACGTGGAGATCAAAGCCGAGGAGACCGTCGCTGACTTGAACCATCTTGAGTGTGCTAACCACCAGGCCTAAGGCTAGCCCCGGTGCACTACTATGTTTACAAAGTTTTACATTTGCTCACATGTACTTCGAGTCATAAATTGTGCATTTAAGTTTTAGGAGTTGTATGAAACCGTAGATGCATTTTCCTTATATATGTTCCTATGGGTGGGTTCAGTTTTTGTCGGCCGCTCGATAGATTTTTGCTAAGCTTAATGTGTGTCATCGATAGAAAAATCGGGTGGTATGGAGACCGCTCGATATAAGTAGATTTTGGGTTACTTTTACTCTCACATGATGATAATGACTGGAGACCAAAAGGGGAAAGTTCATGTGTAGGTTGCGGTGGCAAGGTGAGCCTTTGTTTGCCATAGCCCCGTTTGTGTCGGTTGAGTACCATTCGTTGTGGCCCTGCTCGAACAAGTTTGAACAGTACTGGATGCATGCTAGTGAAATGGGAACTAGTAAACTGATGTAACTTGATGATTGTAGTTGTTGGACGACAACCCACCTCTCTTTCTAGGGTGATATTTGGAAAAGCGCACGAGCTAATCACGGATAGCCCCGGTGTGTGGTATCGCGTGGAGGACGTGTATTTGGGAGAGGTGAGAACCGGCCCGGCCTCTATGGTGTCTTGTAAAAGGTTGTCGCGCGTGACTCTTTGTGAGTGTGCGTACGTCGTGTGTCTCGGGTTTCTCCTGCAGGATGTAAATCGATTCGAATCGCCGTCCCTCGCGGTTATTGAGTACCACTTGTTCACTGCGTCACATCATAGTAAGAAATTGCACATGATGGATATATTTGTTGTATTGTACTTCAATTAAATTGTATTGCAACCTTGTATGTATTAGTGTAGGTTGCTAATATTTATCTCTATGTAACAACTCTTTTAACTTGGCCAAAATATGAAAATAAGGATCAAATATTAGTGCTGTTTTTGCAATGAAATTTTAGCAATCCGGGGGTCAGCCTCCTGCATGCTAGGAGTCGGTCTTAGAAGTCTATTTTGACGGGTAAGACTTGCTGCTCAGGGTTTGTTGTTTAAATTTTTATTGCAGCTGATCCTTTGGTTGAGGAGAATAAATCACATTTACGGGCTGGATGTGCTTTATCCTAAGATGATTATCGTCGAGTTTAGTTGCTTCCGTTGTTGCTTGTATTCGACTTTCAAACCCTTTTATGTATCAAAAATCTGAATCTAAGTTGTAATAATTAAGATTTCACACTTGCACCTTATTTTATTTATTTCTATGTGTGTGGTCATTTGGACGTTTCGTCAAGTGTCACCCGATTATGATCCTGGTTAGCCAAACCTCTCATTAATTTGAGGTGGGGTGTTACACGCAGGATCAGCTCGTCTCGAGTGCTCTCGTCTCCTCCATGAGCGAGGACATGCTGGGTCAGATGACCCAGCACACTACAGTGCGCGCCGTCTGGACGGCGCTTCATGACATGTTCTCGGCGCAGAACCACGCCCAGATCATGCAGCTGCGCTACCAGCTGTCCAACACCAAGAAGATGGGCTTGTCGGCGGCTGTGTACTTCCAGAAGATGAAGCATCTCATTGACCCCATGGCTTCCATCGGGCATCCCCTCACTGATGAGGAGGTCCTCGGCTACATGCTCGCCGGCCTTAGGGGCACGAGCCCCTGGTCGCGTCCATCACGGCGCGCGATGACATTGTCGGCCTCAACAACTTTTACTCCCAGCTCATCAGTGTTGAGATTCGCTACGAGCACAACAACTCGACTGGCGAAATCCAGGCGTCGGCCAACGCCGCCTCCCGCCACCAGCATGATGCCAATTGCGGCGGTGGCTGCGGTGGCCTGGGCCGTGACGGCCGTGCTCGAGGGCGCGGTCGTCCCAACAACAACAACAACAACAACAACAACAACAACAACAACAACAACGACAACAACAACAACAACAACAACAACAACAACAACAACAACAACAACAACAACAACAACAACAACAACAACAACAACAACAACAACAACAACAACAACAACAACAACAACAACAACAACAACAACAACAACAACAACAACAACAACAACAACAACAACAACAACAACAACTGCAACAGCGGCGGCAAGAAACCAACCTCCCAAGTGTGGGGCAAGTATGGCCACGACACGCTGCGTTGCCGCCAGCGCTTCAACCACGCGTACCAGGCCGACGACAACCGTGAACGCGTCGGGAACGCCGCCACCGCCTCCTACCAAGTTGACCCCAACTACTACCTTGACAGCGATGCTACCGATCATCTCACCAGTGATCTGGATTGCCTGAACGTGCACGAGCGCTACTCTGGCAAGGACAACGTCCAGGTGGCCAACGGTTCAGGTCTACAAATTTATCATATTTGTCACTCTTTGCTTCCTGGCTCGTCTCGCCCACTTTATCTCTGCAATATTTTGCACGTTCCACAGATTAGAAAACATCTTTTGTCTGTTCGCAAAGTTGCATCTGATAACGATGCCTTCGTTGAGTTTCATCCGAATTTTTTCTATGTCAAGGATCAGGTAACAAGAAACATCCTCCTTCGCGGTAGGAGTCGCAACGGCCTCTATCCGATGCCATGCTCGCTTTTGAGTTCTATCCAGTCGCGTTGCCGACCACTTTCCAGTGTCACTACCTCTCCGGACCTGTGGCACCAAAGACTTAGCCATCCCTCATCGGGTGTTATTGAGTCCATTATTAGATCGAATAAAATAGCTTGTGCACCTAGTCGTCATTCTTCAGTTTGTGATGCCCTGCCAAGGTGCTAAGGTCCATCAGTTGCCATATCATAATTCTGCCCATGTCACCTCCTCTCCTCTAGAATTAGTTCATTATGATGTGTGAGGGCCTGCTGTTACATCCGTAGGCAGTTTCAATATTATGTGAGTTTTTTGGATGATTTCAGTTGCTTTACTTGGATCTATTTAATTAAGCGCAAATCTGATGTTGAATACGCTTTTCATCTCTTCCAAAAACATGTTGAACGCCTACTAAATGCTAAAATCCGTGTTTTCCAGTCGGATTGGGAAGGGGAATATCGTCGCTTGTCTCGCTATTTTACAGAGCAGGGCATCCAGCATCGCATCACCTGCCCTCATACTTCTCAGCAGAATGGCATCGCTGAGAGGAAAAACCGCCACATCGTTGAAACCGACATTGCTCTCTCGCCCACTCCTCCCTTCCCGTGCGTTTCTGGGATGAGGCGTTCCTTACAACTTGCTACATGATCAACCGTATGCCTACTCGCACCCTGCAGAACTCCACTCCCATTGAATCACTCCTTCGAGAACAGCCAAATTATTTCTTTCTTCGTGCTTTCGGATGCGCGTGCTGGCCAAACTTGTGGCCGTATAACAACAAGAAGCTTGCTTTTTGCTCTCGTCAGTGTGTCTTTTTAGGATATAGTTCAATGCACAAAGGTTATAAATGTCTGGATCGCTCTTCAGGCCGTATCTACATCTCCAGGGACATTGTATTCGACGAGAATGTGTTCTCCTTCTCGGATACTCGTGCCTCTCAATCATCGTCCCCATATGCATCCATTTTTCCTACCAGCGAGCCAGTTGCACATTTTGACCATATGCGAAATTACAATCTTGAACTGTTGACGACTGACGAACCTGCCGCGAGCAGTTCTTTGCCTGTTTCAGGAGTTCCTGTTCCTCATCCGGCACCTGCGGTCTTCCGGCAACTGGCCGCGGACGCCTTCCTGGCCTCCCCGACATGGCCCAGCACCGCCGGCCCATCAGCGGCCCACTCGCCTGATCCAGCAACGCCCGCTCTTGCCGGATCACCAACAGCGGTTTCCGGCACGCCTGCACCTGCGCACGACTCTGCCGCCCCTGCTGATGACATCTCGTCGCCGCCAGCTTCATCCGCTGTTCCAGCACCTGCGTCGGCTGCTCCGGCTCCCGTGGCTGCGCCAGCTGGTCCCGCTCCGG
The DNA here is from genome assembly GCA_000970635.1 of Eragrostis tef. Taxonomy (NCBI): domain Eukaryota; kingdom Viridiplantae; phylum Streptophyta; class Magnoliopsida; order Poales; family Poaceae; genus Eragrostis; species Eragrostis tef. The sequence continues at coordinate 76,161 of LAPY01001469.1, forward strand.
AAGCACCTGTCGTCCCTGCTTCTGTCGCTGCCCCGACCCACACAATGGTGACAAGGCTCCGTGACAATATTGCTCAGCCTTGACAACTCACTGATGGTACCATCCGATATGATCCGTCTCGTCGCGCGTTCTTTACTGCTGCAGCTTCTTATCGAGCAGCTCTCGCTGATGATCGGTGGGTGCGGCGATGGAGGCTGAATTCAATGCTCTGACGGAGAACAAGACATGGTCCCTCATGCCTCGGCCTGCTCGTCAGAATGTTATCAGCTGCAAATGGGTTTTCAAGGTCAAACAAAATCCGGATGGCACTGTTGACAAGTTCAAAGCTAGTCTTGTGGCTCACGGCTTTACTCAGCAATATGGGATTGATTACTTGGAGACTTTCAGTCCGGTCGTTAAGCCGGCGACTGTCCGATTAGTTCTTTCTGTTGCAGTCTCCAAAGGCTGGGATCTCAGGCAGATTGACATCAACAATGCCTTTCTCCATGACAGACATTCAGGCTTTCGCATTGTACTACGAACAACTGATATTCAGAACATCATATCTCCAGTTATACTCAATGAAATTAGACGTTTAAGTACTCTATGCAAAAGTATTGAAACCCTCTAAAAGTTTCGTATCTATATCTATATCTTCTTTATAAGTACAACCAACAAAAGGTCCTTAACTCCTAATTCTCTCAACCCACAGCCAGCCACGTCTCCTTTTATTTTTGCATCGTTAGATCATTGTGTCTCGATTCCATCCATCCGTCCGTCAAAGGTATGCCATCCTTCCTCACCATGCATGCACCCACCACCGGCAGCATTAGTTCTTTCATCAATTAATTCCCAATTAATTATTCCAAATTGATGAGTTTTCCTCTCCCGGTCCAAGTATTCAAGCGTGCTACAGAAACTGCAGCAGCTACTACATCTATTTTGCTGCATTAGTGTCCCTTCTTCCTCCCATCGTGAAAGAAAATTTCTTGCGGAAACTGCCACCACTATGAAGCACATAAGAGGTCTCTTAACGGTGCAATTTGTCCATGAAGATGAAACTGTTGTCACTATGCTACAATCAAGAGATCCTCTTCAATGGTGCAATTTTTCACATGAAAAGAAAAGAAAACAATTTTGACACGCCAGACCCCAATGTTGCCTACCACCTGACCGAGGTATATATATAATAGATAGTACACCAGATCGCTCCGCATCACCATGCCTAAAAATCCACACCAGCCATTAGCTAGCTGATTGTTCGTCTCCAAGATGCAACATGCAGGAATATTTCGCCCTTGGTTGTCATCCTCCACCCTCTCGGCCCCTTTAATTTGTTTGAAGTGCAGATTAGTCGGGCCACTGAAATGATTCATCATCTGGTATGCAGCCTTGAGATGCTTCAAATCTGACATCTTTTTATCTCTGTGTCTTTTCATGTTTCTGGGATGTATTTGGACTAGCTATTGCGGACAACCAAGTCAGGTCCTTCTCAGATTGAAGTATTGTTGAGACCCATCTAGATATGTGATTCATTCCTATTGTGTGTACGTAAGCAAAGCTAATTTAAGAGTGATTCTGTGGAGTTCAGTATGTCCATGCTCATTGTATTTTACATACTTTGTTCATGTGATTCTGTGGAGTTTGGATATGTATATTCATAATCAGGAGGCACGGCAACAGTGATGTATATATGTGTGAAGTGAACACAACATTCAAACGACCATTAAATAACCAAGTAAGCTCTACACACATCATTTAAAATATCAAAGCTACTGGTAGTATTTTCACGAGTTGTAGATGTACACCGTTGCAGTAAATTGGTTAGCCAAAACCGCAATACCATGTGAGTACAAGACACAGTAAAAGATATTAGTGCTACGTTAAATGTGAGCTGAATTTTTACATATTTGTCTGATAATTCAATTTGTTATTTTGATATTTTTATTCTCACAATGAGAGGAAGAGGATAGTCGTAATCGCCATGCTTTCCTTTTGTTTTACGACCATTATACAACACACAAATAATCGTTCTTAAATTACAAGATCAATTATACCATTTATGTTGCTGTATATATATATACTATTTTTCAGCCATTTCTAATATGATTATTGAAATTTCCGCAGCAGCACATGATGTATAATATTTGTACTTTATCAGTTATTTCCTAATTAAAATAATTATTTTCACGTAAAGAAAATTCTGCCACTGTACTCTTTGCTATCATGCAGCAACGCGCGGGGAAGTTACCTAGTATCTTATATAGATGCAACTCTACATGTCACTTATTGCTATAAAGCTAACACCACGTTGAGCCACATCACCTGAAAAGTTGCAGCCATTGGATATCCGTCGGTACTTTACATCTAGCCATCTATTTTTCACAACCTCGGCACTTATACGTCCGCTATCTTAATTTTGTAATAAAGAGGCTAAACGTTTCTACCTTCTCCCGATTCGCCTCAGCAACGAGCAAGAAGAGGGCGCCCTTGCAGACGGACATTGCCCAAATTAATAGCACTAATCCCCCCTCCATTCCACCATCAATCAGATCGGTGAGAAACTGATGCCATCACTCCAAAATCAAGACCCCCTGCTTAAATGGTGCTATTGCTATTCCAATTCCTCCCGCGCAGCACATATGCCACTCTGCAATACCCGATCCTTCCGTTTGCCTTGCAGATGGTGGAGGCTAGCTGCACCGGTAGTGCTTTTCATGGGTACACTGCAACTCCTTCTGGTCTTCTTTTGAGTCGCTAGCAATCTGAATTCGGTACATAATCATTCTCTCTTCCACGTTTTACCGATCTCATTTCTTCCACGAATTAGATCTGGGAACGCTTATGAATTTCCCTAAACCTTTTCACTAATCAGATTTTCTTCGCAGGTTGTGCTTCTATGCATCTAATCTAAAGCCAGAATGTAGCACCAGTCCCTTGATTCCCATGGTCTAGCCATTACTTATTATTTGGTGCTTCACATATCACCCTTTTGATCTTTGGCCACGTGAGTTTTTTTCTACATTTTTTGGTTATTTGTCCCTTATACAAATTGAATATGTAATTTCCATCATGTTAATGTACGCACATTTAGGTGTGATTTTCATTTGGACTATAGGCTTGAAAATGAAGGCATCCCAGAAGACAAGCAATAGTCTGGAGAAAACAATATGCTGCTGATTTTTGGGATGACAGATGCTGCTGAGATTCCTTCTATTTTCCTTTCTGAAGAATGACCAGACACTAACATTTTCAATATCTTTTTATTTGTTCTGTTCTTCTGCCCTCTAATGATTTGGAAATAAATTTGATATTTCTTTGCTGCTTATGTATATGTTGCATCTCATACCTCATCATATCTTTCTGTACAAATCGGCATCAGGAGAAATGAACTGTGCAAAAACCCTTATTTTCATCCATATTGTCATAGTGAAGGACTGAAGGTGCTTATTTCTCATCAGCTTGTTTCTCATCATATCTTTTGCTGTTACGCTCCAGCTTATTTCTTCCAATGTTTCATTGCGGCATTGATTTACAAATTTAGATTTCCTATTTCCAGAATCTTCATACTATTTTCATATGGTTGATATGATTTTAGTGTAGATTCTTATAACAAAATTTATATATTTTAGTTTTTCTTGAATTATCCTATTATTTGTTTTATATTGTACATGTACAAATATATATTGAGAAACAAGGTCCCTATAGTTTCTATGTTTCCTGAAGTAATATGTATTTAGTGATCTCATCTCTCTTGGTATAGTACTAACAATATTAAACACTTGCTCATGCAGTTCTGCTCATTTTCTCCTCTCTCTCTTTTTTTTTTCCTCCCCACAGATGATGGCATTCCCTGAAACATGAACTTATTCGAGAGATCATCACCCATAATTCCCCAGAGAAAAGAGCTCATATGCGCTTCATAGCATGATTTCGGACATGCTTGATAGCAAGACAATTACTCCATGAAAACTGACAAATAGCTAAAACATGTTGGATATGAGTTTTATTTGAAGCAATCTGGTATTCACTAATAATTTTCTAATTTTATATAGAACCCTTAGCCCTACGAAATCAAAATAATTATGGTGGTTATATCAAATTCAGAACATGTTCTTGAGTATTGATGCCAGCTTGATTCCAAATTGCCAGAACATTCTTCTCTTTCATCTTTTTACATGTATGTCCATCAATTAATAGAATAGTAGTTGATGGCATATGCAACAAAAAAAACCCGCAGCAACGCGCGGGGCATTCATCTAGTTCATGATATGTCCATACTAGTAAAAATGCACGTGCGCCACGCACGTGTCTGCCCAAATGACATCACTTGGCAGGACTTTATTATACAAAGAAAATAATATGATACGTATCATAAAAAAAAACACTTCTGACACATCATTGCATTTAAGTACCATAACGACATTAACAAGACAAGCTCAAGAATCTGATAAAATAACGACATTTTTGAATTTAAAGACGCTAATTGACTTGGAAACATAAAAGACATGATGTGGCGCCACACACGTGTTAAAAAATTGCATCGCTTGGCACGATCACAAGACTTAAGCGCAACTTGATTTACCTTTGGGATGCTGCCTCTTCTTTCCTTTTCAATTCCTGGACCAAGATACAGAAAAAAGTAGAACTATGTCAACAGAAGCAGAGCTTATGAAAAAAATATAACAGGAGATATTGTAAATATATATAGGAGTCACCGGCTTGCCTTCTGCAACTGCAAGGCCATTAGGAATAATATGTGTTTCTTCTTGTTCGCAGGCATCAGTGGTTTCTTGCTTTCCTTTCTTCATCACCACCAGTTCTGCAGACTGCATAGGATTAGTCAGGCTTGCAGTGACCTTGTCCACAGATTTATCAGGAAAACAAAACGAAATCTACAGAGCCACTGCAAGCACGAACAATGCCTCCACTCAATGCTTCATTGCTACACGGATGGAAGAGCAATATAAAGAGTAGAGAAAGGAAAGGTCGCCGCGATGAACAAACTGCATGCTCACCGGAGAAGGTCGACGCTAGGGAGGGGAATCAGGGGATCCTTTGGGCCTGCGGACGGCTGGTCTGTGGGGCGTCGCTGCTCCGGAGACCTGGCCGCTCCTCCCGTCCCATGCCCAGATCCGGCAACTTCTTCGCTCCTCCCGTACCAGATCGAATTGGAGAATGGTACAAGCAGTAGTTCATCTGGAGACGGGAGTTTCAGATTCAAAAGTCAGAATCTTCTACGATTAGTTGCCTGTGCATTGGTAACAAAATCAATTTAGACGTAAGAAGCCAAGAACACATACTAAACATGTGCGTGCCTGAAACAAAATCTACCAGACGCGAGTACGAATACAAATAAATAATACTGCAAAATTAAGATTGATTCGCAGGAGAGGATTTGATGGAAGAATACCTCGGGTGAGGATTTGAGGTAAGGAAGGTCCAAGCCACGGGCAGGATGAGATAACCTCAATGGAGGCGGGACGTCTCCTTCTACCCCGCGAGCCAACGCGGATCTTCTCTGGCGGCGGGCGGCTTTGCTCGGAGAGAGATGACGCCGGGGTCCGGCTTTCCTCCGGCGGCGACGGCGTGAAAATTCCTCTGGCGACGATGTCGCAGGCGGCGCGGACTGGGAAAATGCGCTCATGGCAGGGAAATCGAGGACATGGATCCCCATGCCATTGCCATAGCCGCCGCCGCCGCTGCTGCCCCCATCCCAAATCGAA
>LAPY01001471.1:37321-51307 GCA_000970635.1 Eragrostis tef
ATCCGGAGCGGCGCCGTCGAGCAGCTGCCGGTGTGGCCGCGGCACCTGCAGGCTCCTCCTCCGCCGCCTCGGCCCTGGGTGGACCCTTCTCATTCCTACTGGCACCAGATGCAGCGCTATACTACTAATGCATGTGACTCTTCCAATAGCTTTCTTCTTCTTCTTCTCACTTTTTTTTTTAGCTCTGTGCATGTCATCGATGCAGCAAAACTGACCTCTCATTCACCTATCATCTCTTCTTGCTGCTGCAGGCCGCCAGGAAATGGGGACCGCAGGCAGTGACACAAGGAACGCCATGCGTGACGCCACCGATGCCTCCAGCTGCCACCATGGTAAATTTATTACCACTAACCTCTCTTGCATTGCATCTGCATGTTACTTGTGGCAGCCTTGGTACTTACTCTTTCTTTTACCATTGTGTGATACTATATAGTAGTACTAATTAAGATCCTTTAATTTTGTTTCAGTTGCCGAGGTTTCCGGTGCCGGGGATGATGGCGCACCCCATGTACAGACCGCCGCCAGCGGCTCCTCCGCCGAGCACCCAGATTGCCGCCACCTTGCAGCAGCTTCAGCTCGACGCCCGCCCGGTAAGTATCCTTGCATAGCTAGTATGTTCTTTCTCTGACTAATATCAGAGATTCGATACTAACAACAATAATGCTTGCAGTCCAAGGAGAGCATCGACGCAGCCATCGGAGATGTTTTAGTGAAGCCGTGGCTGCCTCTTCCTCTGGGTCTCAAGCCGCCGTCTCTGGACAGCGTCATGTCCGAGCTGCACAAGCAAGGGATACCCAAGATCCCACCAGCGGCGACCTAGCTGATCCATCCATCATTCATCTCTATCGCCGCCGTTCATGCATGCATTTGCTTTGCTTTTTCTCGGTGGCGCGCACAACTCGTCGACTTGTTGTATGTCAGTCAACCTCTGCGCCCGTAAGTGCCTTGTGTAGATTAGTTTACTACGGCGGCTTGGCGTCTCGATCGGCCTCCTTTTTCTCTCAAATATTGCACTGCACTGCACTGGTGGTGATCAGCTAGGCCTATTTGAGGGTTACCGACGTGTATTCTATTTTCTTTTTTCAGGAACCGAACGTGTATTGTATGATGACAAGGAACTGAAACTACTCTATGTACGTATGTAGAGAATTGATTAGATGAATAACCATGGCATAGGTGCGTGTATTTGTAAGATGAGACGGTTGGAACGATGAACTGACCATGATCAATAGCCAAGAGCACTAGATATGCTCTGCCAACATGGATGCTGCTTTAACATTGAGGGGAAAAGGAAAGGATTATCTGTACTATTAGAAATTTTGCTGTCATTGTCTCGATTACAAATTAACCTGTTCTTGATCAAACTGCATGTCCAGGCATGCTCAGGAAATTATGCCTTTCGATTCGGATTGCAGGCTCAAAGTTACAAGACAGACAGGCTCTACATAGATTTGGGTTCTCTAAGATAAAGTAATACAACACATACAAGGGCCAAAATTTGTGCGGTCTTCAACTGGAACATTAAAATAGTAAAATTCTTTCCCTTCCAGTTCTCAACACCGCATAAACAAACTTCATAATAATAGTCAGAAATTTTAGATCAACAGAAACAGAGCTACTCTTCCTTGATGATTCTTCGTTTCCTAAAAGCAGATGCACATGACTGCCTACTCAACTTCCTTGATGATTCTTCGTTTCCTGAAAGGCGGTACAGGCATGCTTCCTGGAGCGCTGTGCTTTCTCCTTCTATCCTCTTTCCGGTTCTCTGCTTCAATCATCGTACGCCTTAAGTTGGCTGCCTTGTAGATTGGCTTTGGCAGGTGTCTATGCCTGCAATAACAAACAAAATAACAAACTTCAGCCAACTCAACAATCCCTCTGTCCATCAGTGACTAGATTAAAAATAGATAGCATAATCGAATATGGTCCATGACGCCCGACTTCCCAATGCCACGTGAAAGTAAGCTTACCGTACGATCCGCTTGACTTCTGGAAGGTGCTTGTACCGCTCCTTCACAGCGTCCAGGTATTCTTGCCTTTTGCGTTCCCTCGGAAGAAGCTGCAGAAGAGATTTGTTAACAATCACATACCAGACCAACATCAATAAACTATCCTACAGATTCTGCAACATCTAGAATACAAGAGAGAAACCAACGACTCGCGATAAAACATGGTTGTTCAGTGACAACACCGTATCTAATTCAAGTGAAACTATAATAATCTTTACCATATAATTAACAAGGGAATCCTAAGGCAAAACTTTAATTGGTGCAATCATTTGCCAGAACAGGTATCCATAAAAAAAGAGGAATGCAGAAACAAGGCACAGCTCATGCCATCATTATCAGTTTGTGCAGTGTCAATCATTATGCGAACAAAAAAGGGTCACGGTAAAGCTACATGATTCTAAGAAAGAATTCCACACTGGAGGAACCTGAACAAAGGATGGTATAACTGCATTTCCTTGAAGCAAACTACCACCTAATGCACACAACCCAAACCGTGTGAACTTCATTGAGTATCCGCAGATGGATATTGTCTTGTGATTCTTTGTCAAAATTAGTTTCCACCAGAGCCAAAAGCAACTAACATACCAGATACTGCAGTGACATACAAATAGTAAGTGGCATTAAAAAACTTACAACTCCCAGTTGTTCCGAGGCATTGGACTTCCACAGCCGCAGATTAGTATCATCACTGCCAGATACTAGATAAGTCCCGTCGTAGGTGTACTTCACACAAAATACCCTTAAAGAAGAATAGTAAAAATGATTAAAATCTTACGATATCTTCTTGGTACGAAGTTACGCATCAGCTAGAAGTTGCATAGAATGGAAGTCTTTGATACTGAACTATGAAAATGTACATATGAACTTCAGTTTCATTATACATGCCCTATTTGGACCCCACAGATATGGGACAAATGGGAAACTGGCCTCCCCTAACTGATCTCATGATCCACTGCATAGTTATCTTGATGGAAATAATAATTTCATATCAACATAACAAATGATCAAACAGCAAGAAATAGCCTTTGCAGATCCCGGTATGAACTTTGATCTAAAAATGAGGGCACAAATAGTAACAAGAGCAAACAAGCATACTACTTGCATATAATGGAATAAAGAAGAACCTTTGCATCCTCTTGGTATGGTAAATCTCTCTGCTATGGTCACCAGTATAATGGAAGATCCTTACCTGCAAAAGATTAAGATATGTGTTACTATATCTAATCACAAAGACATAGTCAGTGTGACGAAATTACAAGGTCTTCCAAGATTTACATACAGTTCTATCATAGGAACCAGTAACAAATTCGCGCCCTGTTGGTGAGTAGTCAATATCCATCCTGAAAACAAAAACTCAAATAAGAGGAGAAAATAATATGCATGCTTAATGTGATCAGTACAGGCCAACTATATGAAGTTATTTCTTCTAAGCTTAGGAGGAGTTAATGAAACAAATGAATCTTCAAAAAAGGTCCATGAACACATGCTTGATCAATAATAAGACAAATTAAAAAAGATGTTGCCCCTAAGGTAAGGGGCCACTGAACCTGGGTCCAGTGCGACTCATAGCCAATGCATTTTTTAAGGAGGTGGCCACGCGACTTACTACAACCCGGGCATCTCTCCTTAACCGAGCAATGTTCAGTTATCTTAATAAGACACCTTAAAAACCCGTTAAAAAGTTCAAATTTTAATATTTGTTTTCTATTGATGCCATGATTTATCTTTCATAGTTCATACAGGTAAGAGATATATGCTGCCCAGGACAATAAGTCACCTTCACAACCATATCTACTAGAGAAAAACAAGTCAAAAACTTTACAGAAGATGATTTTTTCTTGAAAAAAAACTCACACTGCTGAAACATGGCCTTTGTGCACAATTTTGGCTTCACCAAGCCGTCTAGAATCGAAGGAGTAACAGTTTGTGTCTTCATTTGCCTAGCAACAAAATACATCAGGACATCAGTTCCTTATAATGTTAAAGAGTGCCAGTAAACAAACACTTTATATTATTTGTATAAATCTCCGCTCCAGAAGTGTAACATATAGGAGGCACATCCTTCATTATGAAAATCATAATCATGTGACCCTTCAAGCAAATAATAGAATAAACATTTAATTCTTACAGCAGTAAAGTTCATTGGCTCCCTGGGGTTCCAGCATACTGAATTGCACCTAGTCTGCATAACCAAAGCATAAGTTTTTACACAATTCATCAGGTATTGGATCAAACGCAACAAATAAATAAATACTTATCACGATTCTGAATCTGATAATTCAACTAACCTTCATTATTAGCTTTCTAGCTGGCGATGACATGCGAAGGTCATAAAGTGTTAAGCTCCGATCACTGGGAAAATGACATCATAAAAAGTTAATGCTCTGGAACATTCACTTCACCAAGATGTTACATGTCATGACTCACAGCTAAACCAATAATTGGCTAGTGAACAGTGAGCATAAAGAGAGAGCGAAGACGCTCAATATAATGCATATAGTTAATCTAGCTTGACTGTAAATGGGGAATTAGCCGAAAGGTATCCACGAACAAATGTATGTGACAATCTCATTAATGCCATCAGAAGCATAAATACCAGGTAAGGTGATCATGTTAACAAGAGTTATCGGTGTCTGGAAACTAAGATTCGGAAGAAAGGAACTGAAATTTTCTGACAAGATCTTCACACCAAGCTCAAGAAAAGGACAAAATCAGCATTAACTTCACTCATGCTTTCATGCTCCCAGGGGTTAAAATAAGATCACGGGAAATCAACTGGAATATACATCAAATTTTGCTTCGAAGCATTGCAAAATTACCTAGCTGATGTAAGCAAAAGATTGCAATCTCCAGGATCAAACCGCACCGAAAGAACTGTATCTTTACCCCATTCAAAGCTATTGACTGGCTCCGACCTATATGCAAATAAAATGAGAGTTGGTGCTGCTAAAACAGAAATAAAGCTGAAATTGCTAGAAATGAATTACTAAATATTATACCTGTTAGGATCCCATATATCAACTTGCGCACCAACAGTTGCAAAAAGGTTTCCATCCCACTGATGGTCAACACCCCTAAAATTAATGGCAACCAAAAAATTCATAATCATAACTGTGGTTGCTGTTGTCGTCTTTGTGGTCAATAAGATGTAGTCAAGGTAGTACAAAAATAGTGCCTTACCAGAATGCATGCTTCCAGGTGTAGACCGCAGATGGCTGCAAACCAAAATGGCAGATTGAACAAATGAGAAACAGAGTAAAGGAAAATAGTTGGAGGAAAAGGATGTGTCTATCCAGTGCATGCCTCGGATGCATCTCCAGTTTGGTCACTAGTGTCAACCATCTTAAGCATTGGAACCTTCCAGAGTCGAACTCTGCATCATTTAAAGTGTAAATTATGTTAATACAACAGATAGCAGAGACAGTAAAACAACTTTACTTATAAACGGTACAGTTTCATATTTTAATATAACTTATAACCTGTTTACAAAATCTTAACATGTGTGTAATCCGCATAAAAATATATGCCACTGGAACACAGAGAATAAGCTTCTTATCTTAGTATAATAAAAATGAGGCGCGGGTACATCTACAAAACCACTCCCGAAATAGGTTATCAAGAGATACTTTAAGCTACATCCCAAACCTCACCATTCATGCCTACATATGTTCTGCTAAGACAAAGATTATGTAAATGACAAAGAAAGTGGTGTGCACAGTTATCTTACGTGCAATCAACGCCGCATGATACAAGAAGATCACCCTCGGTTGATGTTGTTATACCTCTAACAGCACCTTGGTGTCCAGGGAACTGGCAAACAGTCTTCCTGTTGTCGTTCATAAGAGACAGGAAACAGGATAAGAAAAGATCAATTGATATAACGAATGTTAAATGGGAACAAAAAATTAGTCGTTGTCAGCGAAGAAGATTACGACAGCATTACCTTGCAGCAATGTCCCAGAGGCGAATATCTGCAAATAAAACAAAGCTAGATTACCATTTATGATTCAAGTTTCAACTTGATTGAAAGACGAATAGCGTAAAACATGATTCTAGGTTCCAAATTTAGATATAGTGGCGACAAGTACAGTACTGCTGCACACTACAATTGTATCCAATTTGTAAATTACTATCACAAGACTCAGCGCTAGAGTTACTTTGGCAAACAAATAACAGTTTCAGATAATGAGGAACAATATGAAATCATTTTAAATTTAAGCTGAGTCTTTCTGAGAATTATTTTTTCCTTGTTAGCATGTGAGTAAACTGAATAAATCACCAACGCCGGAACAAGCATCTGACAATCAAACTGGAAGTAACAATGCTGTGTTTACTCTTAGTAATTCATACTAAGCATTCTTTTTGTAAATGCTCGCATTGGCAGGTAACAGAAGGCAAGCACCAGAGACTGCACGCTAGATGCCATTCTACAGTCTCTTGATCACAAAATGCAAGGAACGGTTACAAACAAATGAAAACAAATACTTCAGGTGCATATTCTAATTTCCAAGAAAAATTGACATCAGTACATATTTAGAAGGTGAGAACTGAAGGACTGTGTACGCAGGAGAAGATTACAGTCAGAGTTCACTACAAGGAGTTACAACACACAACAATCGTACTTGTATGCCAGAAATTATTACTTGATTTAGATAATATGTTTATGAGAGGAGCAAACAAGAATGTACAAACACACTCAGGATGTAAAATCCAGTACAGAAGTATGTGATTACCTCCGTCCATGGAACCAGAAAATATTGCTTTCAAATAATTGGGATTTTTCGCCATGCATGATACCGCGTCAATATGCCCATCCATTGCTCCAATAAATGGCTTAGCAAATATCTGCCACCGGCGAGGTCCGCCTCGTCGTCTGCCACGCGGCCGTCTCTCAGGCGAGCGTTATCTGCTCCCCCTCGCCCTCGTCTCCTCAGGTACGGCTAGGCCCGGCCCACCGCTCTTCTCTGTCCCTCCCCTCTCAGGTAACGAGGAGCGACGGGCTGCTGGTGATGCTGTTGCTCATTGCGCAGGTCGCCCGTAGAGGCTAGCTTCTGCGTCGAGTCCCTGCTGCCGCTTCACAGCGCCACTGCCGCTGCACGGATGAAGTCCATGCTCGCCGTACCCGGCCGAGGCCTCGGCTGGCTCACGGAAGGTGAATACAGAAACTACTCTCCTGTCTTCCTCTTACTAAAATTCAGAGACTGCAATGCATGTCCATTTTCCCTACGCAAACAATGACTAGCATTGGGCTATACTGTTCTTGTGTTGACATCGATCCAATGTGCATAGCTACTTTACTCATCAATCAATATCCTAGAGTTACCACTTCGTCAAATTTAGATGCAATGCTCAATTCTCTGTGATGTCTTCTTATTTTATAATAGAGTTGCATGTCATCCCATGTTGACATCCTTCACTGCTCCTGTTTCTGGCCAATTCTCTGTGATCTCTTCTTATTTTATAATAGAGAGATGCATGTCATCCCATGTTGACATCCTTCACCGCTCCTGTTTCTGGTTGGTGAATGAGAGACATTTCCTGTTTTTCTCTTTTCGTTTATTTTTGTGATCGGTCCATATGAACTTAGATGAGGAGCAACTGGGGCAAGGTGACTATTAGAATACCTCCACCGTTTTTGTTCAAGTTTTAGTGAACGCTACATGGCATACTCCCTCCGGTTTTTTATTGTAGTCGTTTCAGACCAGAACTATAGTGCAAAATGACCTAACTTTGGTTGTCGGAACGACAACAAAAACAGAACGGAGGGAGTACACCTTACTTGGAAACCCAACTTTGTTGTCCCATACTCCCATATATCAGGAAAAAAAGAGTGCTTTCATTTATGGGTGAAACAGGATTTTGTCAATAAAGCATCTTTCCCTCAAAAAATTCATGATTTTCTTTTCTAAAGAACTGGATGAACTACTTGCTTTGCAAAAAGGTTAAATAGAAATGGTGGATACTGATTACTTGACAAAAATATGACTTATGAAGCCTTCAGTGCAACGAATTAAAAGGGAATGTAGTGGTTTATAGTGATGGTGGTGGTAAGCATTGTTGTTGGAAAATGCAACTCTGTGCCTACAAGGTTAACTTGATTTCTACAATAGAAGCCAGAACATAGTCAAGTAGCAGGATTTTTTATCTTGATGCACTTGCCAGAATTGTTAAAGTTATTAACTGGGGAACATGAAGTAAAATATTTCTTAAACTGCTACAAACTGTGCTGGAAGAAGGGAATAATTCCTTCTATGCCATTGATAAACTTCAGAATCCCGTATATGCCACTGTCCCCACATGTCATAGACACAGATGGTCCCACATGTCATTGAGACATCCATGGCATATACGGGATCATGAAAGTTTACAATGGCATGGAAGAATATTATAGAAAAAATAAATCTCCCTATGTTATTTAAAATTTCTTTTCTGAGTGAAGTACTCTTTCCCTTGGTGAGCAAGAGCCTCGAGCCATTTGTTGTAAATTATTACTCGGAAAGTCGATGTGCGTTAGCTGTAAAGGATATTTGGCCATATGGTTGCAATTTGTTCCTGGTGGGAAAAGTAAATTAGGCAAAGCACAATTGGAACATGTATACCGTATACCAATATCAGCTACGTACGCTTTTCTTAAATTCTTATATCGATTGGTGATGAATTTTATTTGTGGACAACAGCCGAAACTGATGGAGTATGATGCCGGCCCCATAGGAATGAGGAGATCAGTGACGTTGTGTTGTCCTACTGAATGGGTAGACAAAAGGAGCAAGTCTGGTTTTCTTGATCTGTGTTTGAACCATGGTGGTAACTGAATAAACACTTCTGGATGCTGCTTATATGTAATAGAAATTATGGCAGGAGATAAATGTTTTTAATGCTTGTTACTTACTGTAGTAGAGAAGCATCGAGTGCACTCTCCTTTCTATTTTGTTTCTTCGGCGTAATTTGGTGACTGAAATTCTTGCAAGGCGCAAGACTGTTGTTTCATCATCAGCGCTTTGGAACATATTGAACTGTTGACTATCAACCTCCTTTACCTTGGAAACACCTGTGTCGATAGTTATCCTCTGGGCACTAAATAATACAGTTGTTAAACAATTTGGTCACAGCAATGATAACTACAATAATGTCAGCGCCGCGTGGCGGAGTCAGAAATGAAATGCTGCTGCATCTGTTCAGTCTGGTAGCTAGACAGGAATTTCATGCAGATTGGCGGCTGGACTTTAAAAGTGGAGAGAAACGCCGAGGGCAGCGCCCAGAGGCCATCTCCACATATGAGACCTGAAGCCACCACAACTGAAAGCATGGTTGCCGCTTGCTTGTCTGCCCTTCTCCACAAGATGAGTATGAGGCTCCCCACGCTCATGTCTATGGCGAAGGTGGGTCCAAGAAAGAAGGGTATCGTCATGGCCATGACGTTTGGGATGTAGCCTCTGACCCTCCACTTCCTGGCATTGGCCACGGCGGTGACGCAATCCACGCATATTGCCACGAAGAAGCAGACGACGCAGAGCTGCATCGAGTGTTTGGGGAGTGTCTTGATGCCTTCGACGCTGAGCGACGCGATGCCGCGGAAGGCGACCGCCATGGGCGCGGCGTAGGGCGTTCCAGCCTCTCCCAGGTGCTCCTTGCCGACGACTTTCTGGAAGCCGGCGAAGATGAAGGGGTTGACGAGGCAGCCGAGCGTCGTCCCGATCACCTGGCTGGCGAACATGGAGATGGGCGAGGTGAGCGTCAGGTACCCCGTCCTGAAATCTTGCATGAGCTCGGCGGAGTTGCCGATGACCACCACGACGACACCGCAGGCGGCAAGGCCGGCGATCTCGCCACCGGCTGCTTTGCCGACCCAGGCACCGAAGATGAAGATGGCGAGCTTGCCGTAGATGGTGCCGAGAGACCAGTCCGTGAGTCCAGCAGCGTACGCGTTGCAGAAGGCCAGGAGGGGAGCCAGGGCGTAGCACAGGGCCACATGGTGGTATCTGATCTGAGGGAACACCCGGGGCACGAAGATGGTGGAGATGGTTCCCAAGATTGCGTAGCCGGCCAGCGCGAAATGCATCGGTATGTGGTCGCTCTCAAAAATCTGGTTCCTCCGCCGCTCGTCGTAGCTGCCGGAAGACTGTTCTGCTTGGCTAGTAGTTCCATCGCCGTTGCTCAGAGTACCCTGCTGGCGATTCTGATTCTGCTTCCAAAGGTGGCGTGCTGCCTTGATGCTGACTGAACACAGCTGGAACAGGCTATCCCCAAGCACGAGTGATACGCCCATGGGCACCTGTACGTTCCATACAAGCATCAGTGAGTTATACTAGAATGCAGCTGTACCAAGAGAGCAACTCAGAAGCTCATCCATCAAAGATGCTAATTAATTAACTAACCTTGTAGCCATTGATTCCTCTGAAGCTGCTGCGCGAAGTATCCGCGAACCATTCCCCTTGCTTCTTCTGCAGAAGGGGCCACATGATCCCCGACGAAATGACGGCGCCAAACAGCAGCGAGAAATTTATGAGGTAAGGGCAGATCATGCCGACGCCGACGAGGCTCGGGGAGAAATCAAAGTAGAATCGTTGCCTGTACGCGTACAGCCCGAAGAGAGGGAAATCTTGGAAGCCACAGCCGTCGCCTCCGGTGTAAAACCATTGGAAGGAAGCCCAGGTGAAGCTCCCGATCAGAGTTTGGACGAGAGCGCGCACTTGCAGCCTGTGGCAGCCAAACAATTCATATATAGCCGTGCTTTTGAATGGCCGCAGGCGGCAAGGCCGGCGATCTCGCCGCCGGCTGCTTTGCCGACCCAGGCGCCGAAGATGAAGATGGCGAGCTTGCCGTAGATGGTGCCGAGAGACCAGTCCGTGAGTCCAGCAGCGTACGCGTTGCAGAAGGCCAGGAGGGGAGCCAGGGCGTAGCACAGGGCCACATGGTGGTATCTGATCTGAGGGAACACCCGGGGCACGAAGATGGTGGAGATGGTTCCCAAGATTGCGTAGCCGGCCAGCGCGAAATGCATCGGTATGTGGTCGCTCTCAAAAATCTGGTTCCTCCGCCGCTCGTCGTAGCTGCCGGAAGACTGTTCTGCTTGGCTAGTAGTTCCATCGCCGTTGCTCAGAGTACCCTGCTGGCGATTCTGATTCTGCTTCCAAAGGTGGCGTGCTGCCTTGATGCTGACTGAACACAGCTGGAACAGGCTATCCCCAAGCACGAGTGATACGCCCATGGGCACCTGTACGTTCCATACAAGCATCAGTGAGTTATACTAGAATGCAGCTGTACCAAGAGAGCAACTCAGAAGCTCATCCATCAAAGATGCTAATTAATTAACTAACCTTGTAGCCATTGATTCCTCTGAAGCTGCTGCGCGAAGTATCCGCGAACCATTCCCCTTGCTTCTTCTGCAGAAGGGGCCACATGATCCCCGACGAAATGACGGCGCCAAACAGCAGCGAGAAATTTATGAGGTAAGGGCAGATCATGCCGACGCCGACGAGGCTCGGGGAGAAATCAAAGTAGAATCGTTGCCTGTACGCGTACAGCCCGAAGAGAGGAAAATCTTGGAAGCCACAGCCGTCGCCTCCGGTGTAAAACCATTGGAAGGAAGCCCAGGTGAAGCTCCCGATCAGAGTTTGGACGAGAGCGCGCACTTGCAGCCTGTGGCAGCCAAACAATTCATATATAGCCGTGCTTTTGAATGCAAATTCATGAGAGAATATATTTTGTGCTTACTTTGCTGTTGCGGCCCCCTTGGGCGTGTGGAAGCTGTTGATGATCCCGGCAATAGCCGAACCAGTTGGGTACACGAGTTTGTAGTCAACGATCATGATCTGACGACAGGATCGGAATATGAATTGATGGTAGAAATGCTAACGAAAATTTTAAGATTTTGAAAGAGAGAAAGAAACTACCTTGGTGAGGGGAAGATTGCAGAACAAGCTGGAGAAGCTGGTGAGGAAGAGGAAGGTCATCACCTTCCACGGGTGCAGCGCGTCGTTCTCGGTGCCTGTCTCGCCGATAGACTTGGCGACCGTCTCGGACATGGCCGGCAGGAAGGAGGTGAAGCCACCGTAGACGGAGAGGGTGGTGCAGGCGCTGATGCAGGTCTGGACAACGATGTTCTCCTGCCTGGTGAAGGGCCGGGTGGCCACGCCGCAGCGGCCCAGCAGCCGCGCCCATGACCCGATGGCGAAGAAGCTCACCAGGCTCGCCGACATTGCGAAGGACGGCACGATTCCCGTCGTCAGCCCCAGCCTCATGGAGATGAGGGCGAACAATGGCGCCACCACCACGCTCACCACCACCGACCGCGCCGTGATCTGCCGCCACCACGGCGGAGGCGGCTGCCCGGCGGAAGCCGCCTCCTCATGATCATTCTCTCCGGCCATTCTTTTTTCCTCCCCGTTTTTCGGGGAAACAAATCACTGTTGTGTTTTTGATATGCCTTTTTCGTTTCACCTCTAACTTCCTCACCTCTACATAAGCATTTCTTTTTATAGGCAACTGGATTGGTGGACTGACAACCACAAGTGCCAAACACTTGTTATTTAGAAGCCAAAATAGCAAAATATGATATTTGTGCAACGGCCAATTGCCTCTCTCTCAGAATAACATGTGCAGGATGCATACAGCTTATCCCCAGTGACTCGAGTACATCATATATTCCATGCTTGGAATCGTTCTGTTACAGCAACTCAGGAGGAGCAAGATTAACAGACCATCGTTCGGATACATAAGCACGTTACGCTATGAGT
The DNA here is from genome assembly GCA_000970635.1 of Eragrostis tef. NCBI lineage: Eukaryota > Viridiplantae > Streptophyta > Magnoliopsida > Poales > Poaceae > Eragrostis > Eragrostis tef. The sequence continues at coordinate 50,067 of LAPY01001471.1, forward strand.
TACGATTATTACTATGCTGTTGTTCAGAATTATCATACATTTAGCCCGGTTAAACGATGGTCGGCATGTTTTTAACACCAGAAAAAAAAAAGTACATGAGCACCTGAGATGCACAATAACAATTAGTAAATCCGAGCAAAGTGCTGCAAGCATCCCAAGCCACAACATAATGTTATGACCAACAACGTATAAGGAAAGAAATGTTTTGGGCTGGATAATCGGGCCCAGTAGAAAATGTTTTGGGCTGCAGCAGGAAAGAAATGACAAGACTTGCATATCGTGTTCAGTCTTTTGAGGGAGGAGAGAGGTGGAGGTGAATTTTGCAGAAGAAACAATGTTGTCTGAAGCTTCACAATCGTCGGAATGCAGTCCCAAACTGATTGAAATACCGTCTGCTGCTAGGACTCCTAGGAATGTTACTGCATATGCAGTGATAAACTTTAGAAAATATTATTTTCTCATCACAAACAAACAAGAATGCAGGGGTATTTATTATTCGGGAGTTGATTCACTCGATCTGGGCACTCGATACAAGCAAGGTCCCATGCATCATCATACATAAAGATAGCTTGACACACAGCTTAATTTCCATCACTCGCGAACGAGGGATATTTATATTTGGCTGGCTCCCTTGATCGATCACTGCTCTGTAGTATAGGGCACGGGGATCCTGTCTGGTCCTGACTTCATGTCCTCCCAGAGCAGGTCGGAGAGCGCGAGCATGAGCGGGCCGGGGTTTCCGTCTCCGATGGGCTGGTCGTCCCACTCGACGATGGGCAGCACGGGCAGTCCGCTGCCGACGAATGCCATCTCGACGCTGCGCTTGGCCTCGTCGACGGTGATGTGCCTGTCGTTGACGACGGCCGCGAGGAGCCCTGCGTCGACGAGCTTGGGCGCGAGCGCGAGCATCCGCCTGGCGGTGCAGCCGCTGAGGATCTTGTCGAATGGCGGGAGGAGCAGCTCGCGTTCCGGGGTGACGAATGCGACGTTGACCATGGGCCCCTCGGCGACGTGTCCCTGTTCGTCGACCCAGACGGAGGCGAAGGCGCCGCGGTCCTCGGCGTCCATGATGGAGAGCACGTTGGGCAGGTAGTTGACGTTCTTCACCGTCGCGAACTGCGGCGGCTTCATGGGCACCGACGTCGTCACGGCGCGCACCCCCTCGCGGCACTGCTCGTACTCGGCGGCGATCACCACGCCGTAGAACGCCGGCGCCGGGCAGCCCCTGGAGGAGAGCAGAA
>LAPY01001471.1:102452-114056 GCA_000970635.1 Eragrostis tef
GGTTTCATGAGCCGCCGACCGGGCTGCCGCTGAACCGAACACACCATATACCTTCCCGTAGACGAGCGCCGAGAACGGAGTGGATGCAGTCGCCGCCCCGCACACCGCCGGATCTGGCCGTGGAGCCCGAGATCCGGCCGCGTCGACGCCGGATCCGGGCCAAGGAGTTGCCATCGTAGCCCGGACCACTTGACGCGCGGTGCCACCCGGGTCTTGCGCTGCTGCCGCTTGACGCTCGCTCGCCGCCACTTCTTCCAACACACGCGCAGCCGCCGACGCCGGATCTGTCCGTAGACCCGCGCAACCGTTGCAAGCCTTAACTATCTCACTACAGGTTGTTCCTCCATGGGTTGTGTGTGTATGGTCGTGGTGATTGGAAGAACATCTCTAGGCACATTGTCAAAACTAGGACGCCAAGGCAGGTCTCTAGTCATGCACAGAAGTACTTTCGCAGGCTAGAGGGTACCACTGCGAGGAAGCGCTACAGCATCAACGATGTCGGCCTTTATGACGCTGAACCCTGGATGATGCACAACTCTTTAGGAGGGGAGGCCCTCACCTTCAACAGTGGTGGCTCCAACTCGAACGACTACTTTACCCATGGCCAGGCGCCGACTCCGCCTGTTATGAACACCCTTGCCCAGGTCTGGTCACCTATCCAGCTAACTAACCGGTGCAATGGCGGTCAGACGAGCACTAGCCAGGCCGCATGGCCTGGCGATCAACATATGGGGTATTCTGTTGTAGCTCCAGCAGTGGAGGCAATTCCTAGTAACTTTGTTCTGAAGGGGGCTCACCTAGGAGCTTTTGCTGCTCAGCAGCAGATGAACGTGTACTATTAGTTGGTGCATGTGGTTCAACATCAAAAGATATATGGCGACCTACATACAGATTGTGCTAGAGACAATATGTGTTAAGTAGTCGACAATCGTCGATATTGGAGAGTGGATAATTTTGTCGACATAAACATTGCTACAAACTACTCCCTCCGTCCAAAAATATAGTGTACATCTAGTTTTGTCCTAAATCAAACTTCTTGTACTTTGACCAACAGTATCTAAAAATACATATTATTTCAAAGTAAGACAATTATATATTGTGAAAGTTCATTTCACAATGAATCTAGTAAAAGCATTTTCATGTTGTCAACCTTTACGGTTTTCTAGATATTATTGGTCAAAGTTCAAAAAGTTTGACTTAGGACAAAACTATATGTACACTATATTTTTGGACGGAGGGAGTATAGTATCACAGTGTTTTTAATTACTATTTATTTCCTTGTTTAATGCATTGTGCTACTGTGCTTAGCTGTTTTTGTACCCATTGTTTGGCAACTCAATGTGTTTGTGTGAACATCACAGTGGACTAATGATCTATATATGTATGCTCCCTGTAACAATATATACATGTTTTTTTTATACTGGACTGAATTATGGAGAAAAAAAGGAAGCTTAGAAGCATGAGACCATGTTTTGATAGACGGATATCAATGTTTAAACCAGCACAAAATCTCATAAGCTTAATTCTTTTTATTCTCTTGAATTTCATGGAAGTCGTTAGATGTTTCAAGTTTGAAAGTCAGGCAAGATAAACTACGCTGATGTACTAAAGAGAAAGCCACTTGACAAACATGCATGGTTTCAGAAACATGAGACATTGTGCCATGTGAAAGTCTAATCAGCAGTCGCTGAAAGAAAAGAAGACTAATGGACTCTCAAAAGGCGTTGACAGGTAAATTTCATCACTTTGTTACTGAGATATATAAAAGCACCCTATAAAATTTGGCCATGTTGGTGTTTACACAATAGTGGGCTCATGTTAAGACTCACCCAATGGTGGACATTGCATTATGATGCCTCAAACTCTGAAAGTGTCCATGTTTGTATTATAAATGTTGTTGGACCATGCATCAAAGTTGGAACTCTTTTTAAGGTCTTGCCCAATCATAATTGTTCAACTCTGACGGTCATTACATTATAGCTTTTAATGGCATATAATTTTCTCGTACAGTATGATCCCTCCAAGCACAAAGAATAGGCGAGCTGGCAAAAATAGGTATTGAGGGCCAGATCATGGCAGATCTTAGTAGAGGGCAGCTGTTTGTCATCGCCCATGTTTCAGAAAGACATCTTCGGCTTACAGAGGGATTCAACAGAAACAGTAAAACACACGGATTGCGCCAGCCATACTGGCCAAAGTCTCATCGCCAAAGAGGAATGCAACGGATGATTTTAAGAGGCAATTTCTGTCATTTTGGTCATCAAGCTGAGGACTCAAAAAATGGTCAGCGTGAGTACTGAAACTGAAATCGGGGAGCCTCATCTGATCACTGCATTTAGTTGCTCATGGGTATACTTGCGTAATGCCATGAGCAACACAAAGCTAGAGTCTGCATCTATGGCACAACCGAGAAGGAAAGGACATGATCCAACCTTTTCCACAAAGCAAAGATCAGAAAATGTCAGAATATTGTAATAATTAGACTTAGCTAAAACGGCACTATAGTTTGAACACTTCAGTAATCAGTATTCATCCAAGTAACTGTACAATGACTCGTCATTTCTCCATCGACGCCTTGTGAGCAATGACTTGAGGAAGCCTCTGCCTTTGCTCAAGGATTTCTCCTGCGCTTTGTGGTTGTCCCAGTTGGTATCTAACTGCATTGAAGTCTGTCTCTGCAACAGAGAAAGAATATTGTGTTACAACATTTTTATAAAAAAAATTGTCTAACACAATGTGAACCCAATGTAACAATTTGTAAATTTGGTGCACAGAACGTACAAGGTGCTTCGGGTTTACAGGTTGTTTTCTTGCAACCGTAGCGGATCGTGCAAGGGGATTGGAATTTGGTATTGGCGAGCCTGCTCTTGTTTCTGTACAGAAAAAAGGGATTGCGATAATTGCCAGTAAAATTCCTTTCTGGAAGCTTTTGCATGTGAAGAATGCAAAATCTGCTCAAAATGAGATGAATAGTACAGTCAGGATAAGGTACCTTTCGTATTTGAGTTCACAAGTTGGGGAGAAGGAGATTTAGCTCGTGCTTTTCGAGAAGGTGACAAGGAACGGGATCGATGATATGTATCGCGAGGTGTAGGTGATGGCGAACGAGCACGCCTGCAGCAGAACATGCATTAAGCCTGTGGTGAATCTTTTTTTTTGGGCAGACAGCGAACAGTCAACTTTGAACCAGATACATGCAAACCAGGGACCTGGGAGTTACTTGTTTACCTCATCGTAGGCTGCCGACAAGTGGGGGTAGAAATGGCTGGAATATAATGTAATTGCAAATCATTAGACAATAACCTTATAAAAAGTTCAGAGATCAGAAATGCAATGCAATGAACTTACAGGATTGAGACTTGTGCATTTTGCGACTTATATATGGCCTGTTGTATCGTGGAGGCTCTGATACTGGATGAATGGAAGATTCCAGTAAATCTGCGACTGTACAACATAGCTACAATGATCTATACACTTTGTTGAAGGTTGATGTATAGTGCATTGGTAATAAAATAGAGTGTTGGAATTGCCTGGTAATATGTAACGCCTGTGGTACTTAGGTGTCTTGATGAGAAGCGACTGTTGAGATCTTCCTTCCTGGTCAATTGTCTGATGGCAAATTCGCACCCTCTACAACCAAGAGAAACACAGTTGTGAAGCTTTCCTTTTCGGTAAATGGCTAAATGCCCAGCGAGGATATAGAAGTAGTATCCGATACTCATTTCACGATACCAAACTCACAGTGCAGTAGACAAAGATGATTTACAGAAACAAACAAGAGAGAATTTTCCCTCATTGGGTATTGAAGAATTGAAGTGTAATACCTGCTCAACTGAAGAAACACGGAATTCCGTTTCGTTAACCTCATCAGCTCTTTCACTGACAAGATTATCCACCTTGTATGATACAAAACCCAGATGGTCCACGGTACTGACAAGAGCCTCGACTGTATAATCTTTCAAACTTGTCATCACCCTACAGCAGAGCAGCGTGAACAAGATGCAGAGGGGATATGCTAATTCTTTTTTTTTTAACAACAGCAAACAAGACAAACAACGAAATAAGGATCTGAAAAGAGATCATACGTAGATTTGTGGGAATTGTTTCTGTAGAATACTTCAAAATATTCTGCGGCTGAGTATAGCTGTGAGCGTAGATTCCTCAGGTCCTATAAACATGCATAATTTAAGCTCAGCATAGGAGATACTATAAGAAATGCCAGCTCAGCACATACGGAAGACGCATTAATAATTAAGTAAGGCATTGTCATGTGGGGTTTCGTCATGAACAAGGATCCTAATTTATTTAATCCAGGCAAAGACAAATTTTACAAATGGTGGCAACGGCACATTGACGGTTGACATCAACAGACCGATAAGCTCGGTAACAAGCAATGAAGCTTACATGAATGACAATCAGCCCTCGAGTGTATGAACAAATCAACATAGAGATAAACTTGGATGTCGCTTTAGTAATAAGAGAATTGATTGATGCGTAATTTAAAAGGGCAAATGGGGTTGTGCTTTTGCTTAATACAGGGGAAAGCAGGAAAAAGAAGTCCAACCACCAAAAACTTGTAAAGACAGTTATATAGCGGTAATGCAGGATTCTTTTTCACTTTTGTCGGAAGGCCGAATTACAAGGTTATTAAATAAGATTGGTGAGTGAAAAGCATTCAAGATTGGCACTGTACTATACCAAGTATGGACAGGGACTACACATCCTATACGGTTCGACAATAGAGCACAACTAGGGACAAAATCTTGTGATTGAGACGGACAGGAAAGCGCGTGTTGCTGTACGCCAACAAAATCCTTTTTTTTTTTCCTTTTCCTTCCGGTAACACAGGCATGAATCAAGAAACGGAGAGCGGTTTCTACAAGAACACTAGCAATCTCACTGAGTAGATCCACAGGAGGAGAAAGAACTGGTTGTGTCTTGGTTGAAGAGAAGAGGAAGGCATACTACATACCTTGAGGCTGTCCGAGAAGAGGACGCCTTCCTGCAAGGAGGACATGTCCTCGCTGGTGGAGGCAGCATCATGGGGGTGGGAGGAGATGGAGGATGGCGACATTGCGACGGCCTCCATGACTCAAGATTCGTCCAGCCGCGAGCACCAAAAACCACTGGGTCGGTCCCCTTGCTCGCCTTAAACCCCGGCAAAGCAAGGAGGCGCTTTTGAAGAGGGGAAGATGGAGCTCCCCGCCGATTGGAGCGGGCGGCGGTTGTGGTGGGGTGGCTCACCTAAACCGGTAATGCAGAAGAAGAGGGAATTGAGCCACCATCTAATTCCAAGATCTGGTTTGGGTCCCGGACTGGTTGGAAGTTAGTGATGGGTGGTGACGGGAGACGGGCGTGAGCAAGCATGGCCCATTCAAGAGTTGGGGGAGGGGGATGAATCGTGAATGCGACGGCCGGGGAAGAAGACGAGGGAGGGGGAGGGGATTAAAAGCAGAGAGGGTAGTGCTCCATTTGCCTGCTAATTTTTGGGGAGGGAGGGGAGAGGGAGCAGAAGAAGAGCAAGGAAAGGAAGGCTGCGCATTCATTCACACACGGAAACGGCCAGTGCCGGTGCTGCTGCTGCTTTGCTTTGCTACTCCTCACTCCACAGAAGAAGGTGTACCGCGTACGGTGTACTAGAGGTTCATTCACTGCTTCGCCGCGACTTCTCTTCTCTGACCCCACAAACCTGAGCGAGTTTTACAGCAACTGTAATTATTATTTTGCGCAGGAAAGACCGGGACGGCCAACAACGGCAGAAGGAAGAAAGAGGTCACATGACCCGCGTGGTACTGTACCAAGGGAAGGAAGGAGGGTAACGGTTACCAGGCCTGCTCATGAATGATGGATGATGCCCGGCTGTTGGTAGCGTGACATCTACAAACACAACCCATTTTAGCAGGCTTGGCGGCCGCCGCGGCGCCAATCCTAGCCGCCGCTGCGATGTGAGTTTAGGGACGTTATGGTGTGCGGAGGCGGGCTGAGAGCACCGGCGGGAGGTGGTTATGTCCGTCTATGGTGGTGTTGATGGTCGGATTTGGAAGGGAAGAGATGGGCGCGAATGATGGGAGGGGTGCAGTAATGTCCAATGCAGTTGATGCTTCTAGCCATAGTCTAAAACCTTTTTGCAATTCATGGGTTGAATTGGTATATTTGGGTCTAGGAGGGAGAGATTTAGTCTATAGCCTAAAAATTTTACATACTGCACTTCATATAGCAACTTTGTTGGAGGAGATTTTTGAATGTTTTAAAGCTTTCTAATAGTTTTTAGGTATACCAGACTGTTTTAACAATGTTGTCGAAAATGCTCTTACATATGTCAAAAGAAAGCTTCTTGAGTTAGTATGTCTTCCATGTACGTGAGTCGGTGGAGCAAGAAGGTCTGCAACATGTTGTGGGTTGGATGAAAAGAAAGGAAACGCAGTCAGGTTTTTGGCGGCGGTGGGTGAAAACTGGAGGAGCACTCGACTGAACAAATACCTACACCTAATCCCAATCCACCAACGATCGGGCTTGTTGGCTTTGGCTGTTGGTTATTGCGCGTTTAATGATGCTGCTCTGCCGCCTTCACACTGTCACTTTTTTTTAAAAAAAATAGATTATATGGCCGTTACACCGTATAATCTGACTGGGTAGGCCCTGCTGTACATGCGGCCTGGTACTATTCTCGGGCCTCAGCGGAACCACGGAAGCCCAGGACCACCTGCCAGATTGCGCCAAAATTTCTCTATCGTGCACGCCTGCAGGGGCACAAAGACCAGATCGTTTCTGGTGCTTGTCGTTGGATCCAGTTTCTGCCTCCAGAGCAACTTGTTTCTATTCTATCCCTCAAAAAAAAAAACTTGTTTCTATTCTAAACGCAAATATTTGGCTGGCAGCTAATCCTTAGCCATTCCAACTCATGCAACTTTTAGCTTACACGTGCACTTACCACCGTGAATGCTGGAAGCAAAAGACATCATATACAGGCCAAAGACGTCCTGTTCAAATACTAGTATGTTGTCATTGACCCACTTGTTAACATCCAAGGTGACTCATATCATCACCACCTCACATATACCCAACTAATATTTACAAAACTTACATACCAATAGGAATTGAACATCTTGATTATTCCTTATTGTCAACAAGGCTTTCGCTAAACTTTAGGCAGACCACTACACTGACAATGTCATTTCTTTTAGCAGCGAACTAAAGACAAAGTTTTCTTTTCAAACCTTTTCTTTTTCTGAAACCTATGTTACATCAGTTTCTTTTTTTTCTTCAATTCAAATTGCTTCTGAAGAAATAACTGATGCCAGCAACCAATCTGTTGCTTCTTCACACCAAGCTACACATCATGTTTCACCTACAATCATCTCCCTCCAGCAAAATGATAGCAACCCACACTTCGACGGTGATCGAAAGGCTCCAAAACTACCTTTCAGCCCAGCACCTCCCTTCTAAAATTCAGTCTTCAAATCCTGCTCATGCCTAGGCTCAATATCCCTCCCATCTTCAACGGGATAGATCACAATCTTCTTGACCCTCTGGCAAAATTCCCTGCAGAATGTATCTCAGTTATAACACTACACATTAAGCTCCTGTTAGTTGAACTGAACATCTAGTCTAACTATCAATTTTGTCTTTATGCAGGGAATTGGAAGAAGCTAGCTTACAGCCAAGGACCATCTCCGATTTCCAATGTGTTACCATCATCATCAGTAAAAGCAACCTTCCATTTCTCTTTGGAATCGAGGTATTTTATCTCAAACATCTCTTCCAGCTCACCTATCAACTTCTCATAACCATACAGGTTTGCTAGATCCACAGCCCGGCCCACAGCATTTCCACGCATTTGAACCTAGCACCAGATAAAAAGTAATTTCCAGATAAGAGTGAAGTTCAAGAAGCAAAGAGGGAGAGAAGGAAAACAAAATATGTACCTTAATTCGAGTTCTTGCACTGCTACTCTGATGGCTTTGGATTTCTCGGGGGCTTTCATTCATGAATTGTGTGTGATCTTTTGTTACTTTTGAGAGTGCTGATAACTGGCCAGAATCTTCATAAGAACAAGCAGCTCGGGTCGACGTGTCCCCTACTCCGGAGTTCATCTTGGCAGCACTGGCAGTGCTCTTTGTATGGTTAATCAAATCGACCCCAAAAAGACGAAACATGTTGGGTTCCTTCTTCTCTTCAACAGCATTGGGGAAATTTGGAGTAACTTCCTCGGTCCGGTAACTGCAGAGAGCAGTGTTACAAGACAACTTGGAAGAGGGTTCCTCAGATTGGTAAGCAGAAAAGCCAGGCCAAGGAGCAACTCTTGTGTCATTGCTGGTAATCTGAAACAGTTTCTGAGAAATATCTGACAAGGTAGGGGAGACCCCCTTGGTTGAGGAGTTGAAGTCCTTCAACCAACTCTCAAGTACCACCGTATTCTGACAAACAGAACTGCTACCCATGGCACCGTGTCCTGGGCGCTCGCTTGTCCAAACAACTTGATGTCCAGAGATACAATTGGGGTCACTGGAGCCAGTACCTGCCTTCTCATGCTGCTGGGGCATTCCAGAGAGCCAGAATTCTTGGGCAGGTTCTGCAAAGTTAAGAACAATTAACCCAAAACATACATTTTGAAATAGACAGGAATGTGAATTTGCAATGGCATACCCAGGGCATGAACATCCTGGCTTTCAGCCGTCTCCCTTGGCCTTTTGTTTTTTGTTGATTGTTGAACGGGTATATTGATACCAGGCGCCGAGGCATCAAATGGTTCTATTTCCCAAGAGGATACCCTCTCAGGGCCATTAAAATTTGTGGCCTCATCCCATTGGACCTAGACCAAGAAAACTCAGATTACATTCAGCACCTTTTTGTATGAAAAATAAGGAAGACAGTAGAGCATTTTGTTTTCTTACTTTCAGTGTCTTCCATTCAGAACCTTGCCACTGAGGAGCAAGATCTCCTTTATCAACTATAGTTCCAGAAAACCTACAGCGTTAAATAGATGTGTTGACTATGAGAATTTGAAAGGATGGAGAGATAGCAACATATGAGCAACAGAGTTAAACATATGGGACGGCAGGATGAATTGTTACTTTTTCACAGGAACATCATCCCCTTCAAAACTCATCTTAAACCTCGTGCCTAAATTGAAACCAATTTTACTAGATTCAAGGTACTTGTTCAGGCTGACGATGTATTGGCTTTGACTTAACCTACAAAAAGGTAAATAAGAATTACTACAGTTAGCAGTGAATAAGTAAAGTTGTATGGAAATTTTGTAGTTGGGAAGGTCCAAACCTTGGTCTGTAATACACTAGGAAAATAGAATTAGTCTTAATAGCATGTGATGCACTTGCAAGCACCCCAAGATGCATACTTTGGCTTGATATAACAGATGCCGGCATTGTGCTTTGCTTCTGCACAAGGCGTCTCACTCCAACACGCTGCTCTCCTGTTTCGCTCCTACAGGAACAAATCATGGTGTCTTGTAAGTTGCAAAATATACTTGGTATGAACATCTGCAGTTTTTTTGTGTGTTCATGAACTAAATCGTCTGCACATGTTTTTCGTTATGCAAGACGGAAAGAGAATATTTGCACAGGTTCACTAACCTCAGGTAGACAAACGCATCGCCAGCAATCAGCTTCTTGGATGTGACAAAGGTGCTCCATCCGGTAGTGAGGAGGTGCCTACGGGGTTGGCCTAGGCAACCGAGAATTGTAGAAATAAGAAGAAGAAGCAGTTGCATAAAGCTACAGTTTTTATACTGAAAGAAGATCAGTGGCTAGATGATTATACAGAAGATAGTTCAGTAGATATTTTGCATACCCCTGTAGATGTGCTTGAACCTCCACTCAGATCCATGAAGGTCCTTGGTGATGAGCTCTTGAGTCGGCGTTGGCATCGACATATCCTGATCATCAGGAAACAAAACTGAATTTCAACGCTCGGGGTACCGTATGGAGCAGTACCGGAAACATGGGAATTGTGCGTACCAGTGGCGGGAGGCATTCGTTTGCATGGCGTCGGAGAACAGAGAATCCACCATGGGTACTGGTGTCTGATGGCGTGAGGATCTTGCAGAAGGAGTGCACCACAGGCCGCGGCAACTCCGGCAGGGGCGGGTCAGGTAATGTGGGCAGATTCACTTGCTGCAAAGCACAGAAAATTGCACTTTTTACAAACAAATCCATACCATGCGATGCGAGCACATATTTTTAAGTGGAAATTGCGTATGGAAACATCTCAAACTTCCAGAATTATGACGAGGACCCAGAATTCAGAGAAGCCAACAATCAAAAAACGACATTTTTAAGTGGGAAAAAAAGAACACTCACGTCCGGGTCGGGCTGCAGGGTAATCTGCGCGTACATCTCGTCTGTTTCCGTCTCAGCCTGCGCAGCAGAGACAAGGGGAATTACCAACAACTAGCGGCAAACGGGAGAAGAGGGAGGAAAAAAAGAGAGAGCAGGCAAGAGCTTCTGTGGCGGTTTGAATGATTACCTTGAGCTCGACGTTGACGACCTTGCAGAGGATCTTGTTGGGCACCTGGAACATCTTGATTTGCTCGGCCAGCAGCGCCGGGTCGGTCGGCTCTTGCAGCTGCCCGAACCGAACCACAGAGAACAGAAACATCATCACTCACTCGAAGGAAATTCAGAGGAGGCCCTGTGTTGAGAGAGAGGAACACGAGACGAGTCACTCACCTGCTCGAGGTGACCCTGGAGGAAGTAGAAGACTCTCTCGTCCGTCTGGGGCAGCTCCACGAGCGGCCCCGCGCAGGCGCGCCACAGCTCCGTGAAAAGCTCCGGCTCCCCTGCTGTCAGCAAATTGGGTCCATGAATGAACGAACGAACCCAAGGAAGAAAGAAACACGGCGACGATGGGGACGGACTCTCTCTCACCTTGCGCCATGGGCTCCTCCTGACTCCTCCCGGGAAGAGAAGAGAAGAGAAGCGAAGATAGGAGGGGGAGAAGAAAAGAAACGGACTCGCAGTGAAGTAAGAGGTGTGGTCACCGGTGGTGTTGCTCTGTGTGTGTGTGTGTCGGAGTTTCTGTTGGGGTCACCCCATTAAAGAAAGGCGCGGTGGGAGCCGGGTGAGAGAGACGCCCGGAGCGGTGTGCCTCTCCTGTGCAGGGGAGAGAGGAGACTCAGGACTCAGGAGAGAGAGAGGCAACGCTGGCTATTGCTCAGAAGAAGAAGGGAGAAGAGAGCAGAGGAAGCGGAAGCAGAACGGCGGCGTTACAGAAGCGCACTTTATGGCTTTAACGCCCCTGCCCCCCGCTCTTCTCGTTTCTCCCCTCTCTCGGTCTTTTTGCTCGGACATCCCTATACCTTCTTATCTTCTTTTGTTTTCATCGATATACTTACTCCTCATATATACTAGTAATTGCTTACTCGGTTCATTGGATGGACGGAACGATTGACCACATATACTAGTACTTAATAAGCAAAACAACACAGCAGCATGTAAGAGAATTCCCCACGACCTTAAACAAAGCATCATCGATCCATTGTGTCTTACTTTTTTGTTTTAAGACTAGTAGCTAGGAAAGCATAGTAGTGTTACGGGCGGCTTCCTTCTGTTTTAAGAGTATACCCCCCCCCCCCCCCCCCCCCCC